>JACVVK020000190.1:152500-175000 GCA_018292915.2 Batillaria attramentaria | reverse complement strand
TCCACCCCCCAAAAAAACAAAAAAACAAAAAAAAACAAAACAAAAACAAAACAAAACAAAAACAAAACACAAAACAAAACAAAACAAAAACAAAACACAAAATAAAACAAACAAACAAACAAAAAACAAAAAACAACAACAAACAAACAAAAAACAAAAACCCAAAACAAAACCACAAGCAAAAACAACAAAAAAGAAAAAAACAAACAAAACAAAAAGAAAACAACAACAAACACAGAAAAACAGCACATACAAACAAACAACAACAAAAACCCCACAAAAACCGACACAACAAAACAAAAGCAGGAAGGGAGAAAAGTTTAAGTTTCCATTATTTCATGGGGTGACTTTAGAAGTGATACACACTCTATAACACAAGGAACGAAAGGTGTCAGTGTGAGTGTATGATGGCGGCAGAACTGTGGATGGAGTGAAAGTCCGTGAATTAATCATACCACTTTGTTTTTTTCCTTCCCCATCTTCAATCCCTCATTTTCATCCAGTATTTCAGCACTCTACAGACTGACGCTAATGAACCGTCCCGTATTGTCGAAACCTTTCCATCAGTATACTTGAAGCGTGAACGGTACCGGAGCAGAATACAATGGTTTCTTTTGTTCCAAATCCTGGGCTTTTGTCGGCATAGAATGACACTGTGTCTCGCTGGCTGTCTTGCATGGTAGATCTCGCTGTATGGGTAGGTATTGATGGTAAGTGTGTGAATCCTTCATGCTGAATGCGTCTTAGACACAGACGTATAGAGATAGACGCACCGCGGTGCCGGAAAAGTGACGCCGCCGCGCGCCATGTTGCTAGTACCTGGAAGTGCCAGCTGTTTACATAGCGCGCATAGCATTGGCCAGACGCTATCAGCTGTTTACATGGCGCGCATAGCATTGGTCCGCTTTATCTTACGTCACATTTCTGATGACGTCTTTCTAAAGAACTTTGTATTTCGAACGAGGCGTCCTATACACAGAGCCTCTGAGTTCTGGTATTAGTAAGATGGCCGCGATAGCGACACTCGCAAGCAGCGGTGGCAGCGTGCGGCGATGCGTCTATCTCTTTACGTCTGTGGTCTTAGACACTGTCAGTGACATTGTCTTCCGCTTTGATAGGTTTCAGTGAGTAGTAGCGGTGAGGGACCCTCTGCTTTACGCGTCATCGGGCTTACAGAATGACGCCCTTTTTGCGTCCACGTTGACGCTGTCGTGGGGTTAGACAAAAAACGTTTTGTTTTTCGTGACAAAGAGGGTGGCGCTTGGCTAGTTTTGTGACTGGGTCAGCAAAACACAACTGGTCATTAAACCAGAGATAAAACAGAGTACTTTTAGTTCGTTGAGACAGTGTCTCATATCAGTGAGTGCTTCAATGTCAGTTCTGATGCTTGAACAACATCAGCGACGACGACGACAACAACAACAACATTCGCATGTACGTATGTGTGTTTGTGTGCGTATTTTATTTTTCAAAAACAAGAATTAAAAAACAACACTACGTTCTCTCTCTCTCTCTCTCTCTCTCTCTCTCAAGTTTGTAAACTGGCGAATTTCTGTCAAAACTTTTACCGTTGATAAATAAAGTTTATCATCATCATCATCTCTCTCTCTCACTCTCTCTCTCTCTCTCTCTCTCTCTCTCTCACACACACACACACACACACACACACACACACACACACACACACACACACACACACACACACACACACACACACACACACACCGAGAGAGATCTAACCAACCCTTACGGCAAAGATTAAAGCTTGCTTTCAAACATGCCTACTTCTGTGTAATTCCTCTATAGGTTTTTTCTTTTTCTTTTTGTTTTATTTTATTTTTTTTGGCAACCATTCAAACGCACCTGGCCTTTTACAGACTCGAACACCTAAAGTTTATGTTGTTTAAACCAAGGTGAATGTCTGCCGTAAAGACGTTTATCGCGGGATCGCTTCGAAGTTTAAAACCCACCGGACCTGGAAAAGACCCCATAAATTCTCCTCAAGTGCTTAAATTTACTGGGCATTGCAATCCCTTCTGTAGATTTTTTCTGTTCGGGTTAAACACAGACGGGATCTAGATTCGACAAGGAAGTAAGTGAACTTGAACTGAACTCAGTTTGTTCTTAGGTGAAGGTTTGGCCAAATAGTGCAAAGCAGTAATTAAGCGCCAGCTCTTTTAGTTTTGTGCGGCTATTTTTTTTTTAATCGAGGACACAACTGAGCTGTAAGCTTACACAGGACTTACTCGGACTTTCAGAAAATTGGCTATCAGTGCTACACCTGTGCCGCATATACATGAAGCCAGTATATTTCCTTGTTTATCGCGTGTGACTGTTGTAAAAACAGCAGGCTTCTGCTCTGTGTGTGTGTGTGTGGGGGGGGGGGGATGTGTTGTGTCATATGGTTTTCTTTGATGGAGAGACACTTCAGTAACACGTGTGTCACAAGTTTTCTGTGTTTGTTGAGCGTGCTCAGTGTTTTGGTTTTCATGTTTATTCTAGCGGGTCGGCCGATAAAAAGTACTTACAAGATAATTGACTGATCTTCAAAGGCGGCATTGCGTCCAGTTCTGGCAGATCGATTTTCTTTTTTGTTCATACTTTTCAGTTCATTCCTTACCATGGTGACTCTTTTGATTTCTCGAGAGCAGAATACATCGTGTGAAAACAGTGTCAATATTTTTCATGTTTCGTTCAGGGAAAAAAATGAAAAGGATTGTGAATATTTGCTGTTGGTGATTCCGTAGATGGCAGTGTAACTTACTCGGCCTGAAGTTCTTGATGCTGTTGCAGAGGATGGGGACAGTAGTATGGGAACTAAAAAAAAAAAAAAAATCCACCTGAGTCGTGAGGCATCCTGCGTAATGCCTGTGCTGTACACCAGTATCAGCAGTGGTTTTCCAGTTTAGTCTCAAGACTGGAAATTTATTTTACTCGTTCCGGCTGTTTGCATCTGCGGGTGCTTGTCTTCCCGGGCCCATATTACCCTGACTTTTTTTTTTGGGGGGGGGGGGGGTGGGGCAAAGGGGGGGGGGGATCCTTTCGAATGAGGGAGGGTAAAGTACTAAATAGTGCAAAAGTCCTACACATCCATTCTTCAAAGTTTATCCACTCTGACTCAAAGTTCTGTCTGATCCAAACCTTTTTCCTTTCTTCCATCTTACCATTTCGTCAGTGTTTGGCAAACAGGACACAGAAGTAAAGCCTGTACTACTTCCTGTTGTTGTAAATACCTACCCAGCATTGACAGATCCCTGAAATCAGCCAACCGTAGCGGAGCTGAGTAGGCGGCACGCAGAGCCGCTTTTATTGAAGCAAACCTCTGTCACGCTTTGGAAATCTTTATCACAAGTTGCGGTCCAAAGGGGGAAATGGCCTCCCGCAAAAGTTAAGAATTCGCAGTGTTGTATTCGGAAAGTATGTAGGAGTGTAGATTGGCCAACTGGTAACTTGGAGCTCAAGTCTAGTGTGTCGAATTGGGGGCGTATGAAGGAAAGGTGGCTTTTGTCTCGGTTCCAGGACCGGAACATAATTATTTTACAGTCATGAGGCGCAGAACATAGTCGTGTCGATAGTGCAGATGACTCAGAAGTGACGTCTACTCTCGGCTCAGATTCCACTTCCTGGGACGGCTCTAGTACTCACGAGGGGAGCCGGGGTGGCCGAATGGTAGAGCGTTGGACTTTCAATGCTCGGGTCGTGAGTTCGAATCCCGGTTGGGGCCAAATATTTGTGCCGGCCTTTTTCTCGTTGCCCAGTCTTTGATATCACCCTTATGTGGTGGAAAAGGACGTTAAACTTCCAAACACCCACCCAACCCTATGACCTGCTCGTCCCAAACGGATATCCTTACTTACAAGAAAATCCACTTTCTTAGACAGACTTTTTGTCTTGGGGGTTTGGCTGGCCCACAACAAGGAAGTGTTAATGTGTGTGAAGTGTAATCCTAAGCTGTTGGCGTGATTAGTAAACCCAATGCGCTTGTCACTTGACGGCGGAGTAAGGTGCGAGGAGGTACCTTTCACAGTGGCATGGGATCGCTAGGTATGTGTTGGACTGGCTGCGTGCAGTTTGGTTCATCTCTGTCAGGATGTGAAGTGAGGGTAATGCGCTTATTTTTCACCCCTTTCTTGTTACCGAGTCGGATTAGGGTGGTGTGTGTGTGTGTGTGTGTGTGTGTGTGTGTGTGTGTGTGTGTGTGTGTGTGTGTGTGTGTGTGTGTCTCTCTCTCTCTCTCTCTCTCTCTCTCTCTCTCTCTCTCTCTTCCGGCTGGGGCCAAATATTTGTGCTGGCCTTTTTCTCGCTGCCCCGTCTTTGATATCACCCTTATGTGGTGGAAAAGGACGTTAAACTCCCAAACACCCCCCCCCCCCACCCACCCTCTCTCTCTCTCTCTCAATTATATTACGGTAGTTGTAAAATGCAGGGAAACGCATACTATGCCAATGTATTTGATAGAACGACTTTTTATTAATAATGAACAGGGGCATGAAGCTGTAGGCATCTCTCGCTGCCCCGTCTTTGATATCACCCTTATGTGGTGGAAAAGGACGTTAAACTCCCAAACACCCACCCACCCCCACTCTCTCTCTCTCTCTCTCTATCTCTGTGTTTGTCCTGTCTGTCTGTCCCATATTTCGTATCACAGTGAGAATCGCTTGTGAAATTAATTTTACGTACATGTGTGCATGTTTCTCGTGGTCATATTCTTTTGAAAACAGCTGGGATCAAAGAAGCGCGGGCCACACGTGTCTTTGATCTGAAAACGGCTACTTGCACTTAGATTTACTCTTGTTTACCATCGACCCCCCCCCCCCCCCCCCCCCCCCCAAAAAACAAAAAAAAGAAAAAAAAAAAGGAAAAAAAAAAAAGTCGTTTTTCCCTGTGTTCCCCAAACCCAACCCTCGGAAAGAAACCGGTTTGTATCGACACTGCTCAACCTTACAGCTTAAGCATTAATTCTAAGAATATCAATCGTATCTTTGTGTTCTACTGTAACTATTCGTTTAAAAAAAAAAAACTCTCTGTGTGCATAGAATTTATGATCCTCATATCTGTTCTTTGTAACGAGCCCTGTCTCTCAAGCAGACGTTAATCGTCGTATATTCCGCCTAGAATGTTCTGTGTTGAGTAGTCGTGTGATTTATTTTAGGAGCTGAGCTCAATCACAAGTGTTTGCAATGGAATGTAGGGGCGAAGGTTTGTTTGAAATTCGCTTCTGTGGCCTGTGGTTCCCGTAACATGATCTTGCGGCGCGAGTTGCGCATGGCTGTCGTCAGTATTCATGAATGGCTTTCAGCAAGCAGCTTAGAAACTTAAAACAGCAATAGATGGAGAACCACTGACCCCGACCACTGTCACCGTCACAACACTCACGACAATAACAACGACCAGCTAGTGACTAAGACATGAAACAGAATAAAATATACAAGGAAACTGGTCTGAGGTCTTGGTTTTAATTGCAACAACAACAACAACAACAACAACAACAACAACAACAACCAAACAACAACAAAAAACAAAACCAAACAACAACACAAAAACCCCACAAACCTTCAAAACGATCATCTGTCTCAGAAAAATCACTGTCTTGTTTGTTTCCAAGCCAGGAAATGGCCTGAGGTGATAATGTTATAGCTTGAGAACTAAAAGACCCTTCTAAGCGACCACCTGCCTCAGAAGACCGCTCTCGTTTTAGTGTCCAACACGGATGCGATTTCATAAGATTCCATAGCCTGACAGCCAGAAGCAACACAGAGGGAACAGCCAACTCCAGTAGAGACTTGTCGTCCCGTAGTAATAGACGACTCCACTCGGAGGCTACAGCCCCGTCCCTTTACTCTGCCATGTTCTGGCAGAACGCAGTACGTCCATGACGTCATTGTATGAGAAAAGGGGTGATTTCAAGATGAAAGATTTTGACGTAATGGTCTTTTCCCTGAAATGACGTCAATGGACTTACTGCTTTCTTTCCACGTTTTCAACCATATCGAACTACATGTGATTCCAGGGGATTTGGTCTAGTGGTTAAGGCATCCGACTTCGGATCCTGAGCTGCCTGGTTCGAGTCCCCGGTGGGCAGGAATATGGTTGGATTTTTTCATACCATATCGAGTCAAATCCATGTGCAGACTCGTTTGCGGTGCCTGTCTCGCCTTCGTGTACACGCGCACGCACAAATATCAAGTGTGCACGCTAAAAATCCCACGTTCATCTTTCGAAGAAGAGTAGGCTGTGGCCGGTGGCGTGGTAAAACAGAAATACTGTCGCACGCACCAGAGTGAATAGCAGGGTGGAGGTTTGCACATAAAGTAGCGCCTAGCGGCAGCAGGCTTTCCCTGCTTCGTCCTCCAGCCTTGCGGCGCCTAGAGCATCTCATTAGAGATGGATACGTGCGCCGAGGAGAAGTCTACCATACCATACCACACCATACCATTCCCTCTTCCTCCTGGAAGAAAGTGTGTCAGACCAAGTCACGTGTTGCGCTTATTATTACGCGATTGGCTCAATTCTGGGGGTCTGCCCCCATTGATTGACACGAGTGTAGTGGTCTATTCAGAATGATTTGTGTCTCTTCTGACCGTCACAACCCTCCTTTAACAAGAGGAGAGGGACAGTAAAGGTTCCCCTCTGACAAGTGTATCACATACGTGTCGTTAGTATAGAGCGATTGCTTGTCAAGCGCGTGTCCAGATCGCTGGCTGTCGGCCCTGGTTGTAGGTGGTCATTACATAGGGTGTAAGATGAGTGATTTGTATGCCCAGTGCTAAATACGGGCCGTTAACGTCATCAGTCACAGGTTTATCGGGTTTGTGTGTTTATCGTTATGGTGCGTGATTTGTCGAGATGTGTATGATATTACTTGTCTGGGGAGCCGGGATGGCCGAATGGTAGAGCGTTGGACTTCTAATGCTCGGGTCGTGAGTTCGTATCCCGGCTGGGGCCAAATATTTGTGCTGGCTTTTTCATCGTTGCCCCGTCCTTGATATCACCCGTATGTGGTGGAGAAGGACGTTACACCCCCAAACACCCACCCACCCTACTTACTTGTCTTGAAACATAGTGATTATATTTTGGCAAACTGGTCTTGCTTTTGTCGGGACATAATCATAATTTTATTTATTCATTTTATGGTAAATTTTCATACTTAGATATTTTGTTGTACATGTAATCGATTGTTTTGGGTTTTTTTTTGTCTAGTTAAGCATTAAAACATGAATTGTCAACAATAAGCTTACTCTTTGTGTAACCCCCTCCACACACACACACACACACACACACACACACACACACACACACACACACACACACACACACACACACACACACACACACACACACACACACACACATGTCTAACACCGTGAGGTCGCTGGGTGGATGTATGATGGGGTACACAGCTGGGTGTCAACACCCGTCTTCTAAAGATGTGTGTGTCTACACAGTCAAGCAAACAGATGAGTTGAATAGCAGACCGCAGAGTGTATGGTGAAGTCGTGTCGTGCTGTTTCGCATTCCGACGTTGAAGTGAGCTACCTCGGTACATGTTTATAAATGCCAAACCTATTTTACACTGCTTTTTTATGTTGAACGTTTTAATGTGGATGTTTGTCGTGGGCTCTGCACTACCAGTAGCTAGGAATAAGTAATGTTGGGCATATGCTGCGAACTGATTTATTGCGCCTAGGAGATGATAAGTTGCTATATTTGCTGTATGTGCGCTTAGTATTTATGTTTGTTTTACCTAGTTGTAATTGCTGTTTGTTTTCTACGCTTTTTTGGTAATCGGGAGTTCGAGAAATTAGCATGAAGGTGCAGCGTCCCCTGCATGTCCTAGGTTTATTTTGCCCCGTAGACCAGTTTGCATCCTTTGTCCAACGTTACATGTTTGGGTTTTGAAGTAGTGCAGGCACACTCAGCCGCGAATTAGTCTTTGTGGCTTGCGCGGCTTTAAGCCCTAAAAACTCACTCACTCACCCTTGTCGTGGGTTAGATTTTTATGTTACACCTTTAGAAGTGCAAGCTTTATTTATTGTAAACATTTTTGTTGCTGGTGTTTTTTTTTTTTTTTTTTTTTTCTAAATTGTGGAGCTGTGCAGGAAAGTAACACCGACACACTTGTGCCACAGCCATACTTTCAGCGCTCATCTTTTATAAAAGTTATTTTGAAAACATTATCCTTTTCTCCAGTCACGAAAACTGTTTTTGTTTGTTTTGTTTATGGTTGTGATTTGTAGTTTCCCCTAGATACAGCTTAAGCATTTCTCATTTCCCCTGGAAGTTTACATCGGAGATCGATCTTATCGTTTCAAGCGGCATTGAACATTGTCCTTGGGCAAGGTAAAGGGGTTGAAATAAATGGAAGATCCTGAGTTGATGGTGGGGGTGGGGGTGGGGAGTGGAGATCTGGCTCCGCATGTAGAAGTCGAGGTTAGGGATTTTAGCCTCGGGTTAGAGTCTAACCTCGAACTAAACTAGCTCTAGGGTTAAATGTTTTTTTGGTTTTTTTTTTGGTTTTAAATCAGGAAGCGGGTCCATCCCAGGAAGATGCCTAAGCCGTTTTAGAAGGATTTATTTCTTCCTTTTTTTTCGCCTCCTTTTTTATATATGATTTTTTTTGTTGTTGTTTCTGTTGTCCTAGTCTCGATTAGGCCCGTAGCCTTGGGTTAAATTAACCTCGACTTTTACATTCGGGCCCTGTTATGGGGCGGGGTAGGAAGCAGACAGGGTAAAAGGGGGGATGGGGAGGAAAACGGGGGGGGGGGGGGGGGGGGGGAGGGGGAGGCAACACAACATTACGCTGTCACGTTTTCAGAAGATATTGCCCACGGGCAAATGGTTGGACGATGAGCCAGCGCTATTGAAGCATCGATAAAATACGCAGATAGATTTACGATCTGTTGCCTTCAGCGGTAATGTGACAATGTTCTCACACTGCACTTTGTGTCTGCGGGTTACGGTAAACTAGTTTTGCACACAATGTCTCTATTGTGTCTGCATTTATTGCAGAGGCGTGTCTACACGGAACAATAATATTTCATGCATCGTCACGGCTCGATCATTACCATTAATAATATTCAAACTTTATGAATGTATTCTGAAGCTTTAGGGCGGCGATGATCACCCGTAGCAGCTGGTACGTGTCGGCCGTCATTTGGTAATCCGGCCGAAACGTCTTGGGCTTTATAAGCACTTTGGCACTTTAGTCGCGAATTAATTTTTGGTGCTTGCGCGGCTTAAAGTATTCCCTTCGCACCACCTGCTTGTAATGTGTTCGTGTCCAGTGTGTGAGAGGATGCGTGTGATTCACGTGAGCATGCGTGTTGGGTTCAGTTCGTGGCGCTTTGTGAGCCGATTCAAGAAACTGGGTTAAGCGCCTATACAATACTCATTATTATTATTATCATCATTAAAACCGGCACTTGTGTCGCAAGAAAACGTGAGTCAAACCACACGACTCACTAAGTGATTCACAGCGATTGACGTCATTCGTGAGCCATGAGGGTATTCTGTACTATTCTCTGGGTCAACTTCTCAACATGGACGAAAAGTTTTTGTAGACCTGTTATCTGATCTTTTGTTGATGTAAGGTATCTTCTCGGCCATCACACTTGGTCGGTACTATACCTCGCGTACGCGGAGCCACCCGATATGGTTTCATGAACGCTGTCACGTTTGCCGACCGCGTGTGAAAGCTGTTCCTTCCATTGAGCGTCCTCCCTCGTACGCTGCCGTCACGCACACACCTTGCCCTCAGCTATTGTCAGAAATGACTTGGAACTTCTTTTTTTTTTTTTTTTTTAACATTGGGGTAAATGAGTGTTTGGCCTCGCTGGAATGTACTGTGTACCTGCTTGAGTATTTGCATAAGTCTTCGAAATGTGTTTTCGAGATCGACCTAGCGAGGGTTTTGGACGAGATAAAAAGTATTTCTACACATCATGTAAGTTTGTGTGTGTGTGTGTGTGTGTGTGTGTGTGTGTGTGTGTGTGTGTGTGTGTGTGTGTGTGTGTGCGCGCGCGCGCACCATTCTTACGGTCCACGGGAAGTAACGCCATTGTTCAGTTCTGCGACTTCGCATCTGTTACCCTCTATCACGCAAGTATCTTGAAACGGTTTCCGCACGTTTTCTCGTTTCGTCCGTGCACATCATCATCCTGGACAAAGCCGGATACATCCGCTAGCATAAAATCTTTACCATACGTAGTGCGAAAACTTCGCCACAGACATTTTTATTTACGAAGCAGTTACCTGAAAATTGGGGTTAAGGCGGGACAGTGGTAATAAATTCCGGCTGTGGCCTACATCACTGCACAGGTGGCCTTTTTTAGTTTTATTTTTAAAAGACGGATTGAAAGCTTGGAGCGCACAAGCAGAAAGATTAATGACACCGCCTTGCACTAGACCGCACCCCGGGTAGCCGGTGATTACGCAGAGTCACTCAAGCGAGTCAAGATGTCACAGTGATACGGTTTTTTTGGGGGGAGCCGCAATCGTCTGGATCAGGCAGTTTCTCTGGAACGTGGTGACTCAGTTCGTTTCTCAACAGCTCAAGCCGCTGCAGGCATTAACCACACGACCACTCCCTCCCCAGGGGGCCAGGATAACCGAATGGTAGAGCGTTTGACTTTCAGTGCTCGGGTCGTGAGTTCGAATCCTGCCTGGGGCCGAATATTTGTGCTAGCCTTCTTTGCGTTGCCCCGTGTTTGATATCACCCATACGTGGTGGAAAAGAACGTTAAACTGCCAAACAACCACCCGACCCCCCCCCCACTCCCCCCCCATCTCCCCCCATCTCCCCCCATCTCCCCCCGGCAAATGTCCCCCTGGTGTTCTAATGTGGCGTCGCAGTGTGTCCCACTATGTCCCACTATGCCTCAATGTGTCCCAATGTGTCCCACTGCCCTACATCTGGACGTAGCTTGATCTCCCCACGTCGCCTGATACCATCGCCCAGCATGCACAGTATCGTTTTGTGAAAGGATCCGCGGTGTAACGTCTCCATTTCTTGTGACTTGAGTAGGTCAATGGCCTGTGGCAGAGTGCAGTCTGTCGCCTATCGTTACGTAGTATCTTCTTGATCACTCGGATTGGTACGCCGGTTCATTGGCGTGACAGCTGCCGTGTGCTTTAGCCGTTTAGGTCATCCAGGCTGCCAAATAATTTCATAGTGTGGTCTCCGTCGATCAGAACTGTGGCTCGACGACTTCATGCACCGGGCATGCCCACAGAAGATGTTCTGTCAGCTGTGTTCGGTAGCATTACGTTGGGAAACTAGGGTTGAAGGTTAAACCGGATACATTTCATGTCTGGAGTAGAGGTGTCTTGGCTGTTTCATTCTTTAAATGTCGCACTGGCCGAGACTTCTGGGCTTCAAACAAGACGTTTGTTTTGGAAGAGTGTGCTTATGAGTACGCCTGATTTGATAGCGGACTTTAAATAGAGCTGTTAGTTAGAGCTGTTGCAACAACAACAACAACCACCACCACCACCAACAACAATAATAATAACTACTGAATATACAGAGCTGTTGCAACAACAACAACAACAACCACAACAACAACACCAATAATAATAACTACTGAATATTGTATAGGTTTTTTTTTTTACCCAGTAAAAGCGCCGCGAACTGAACGCAACACGCACGCTCACGTGAATCACACACATTCTATCACACATTTGACATGAACACATTACAGATCACGTTTTGCGAAGGGTCAGCTCAGCTATTTACGTTTCGGTAGAACAGGTCCTAAAACTCGCTATCAACTAACCATCCTCTGGCTATTTTTTTCGTACACACTCGTCACCCGTCAGTCAGTACTTGTTCTGTGCTCCCGGGGGCGTATACAGTTCATTTCAATCAGCATACAATCCTTTTTGCGGGCCCGCCATCTCTGATTGATACATCTTTGTGTTTGCACAAAACGACACCCATCAGGGGAGAGGGCTGAGACCCTTGTTTGCTCGCTTGATCCATATTTCCATCTCTGCTGGCACGGAAAAAGCAGTTATTGGAGTCGCAGTTTTTGTTCATGAACTGGACTACGGAGGTGTTCCATTGTGGTGGTCATTTTTTTGTTTGCGTGCTTGTGGGGCGCGTGACTGGTGTTGGTGGAAAGAGAATACCCACACGGTTGAGTGCGTTCAGTGTAGGGGGTACAATTGGCAGTGACTAAAGTGGATTGGTATGCGAGAGTCAGATGTTTTTTGTCCATTTTTCCCCGTCTACAGGAATTTTGATGGCGATGCGGTTCAGTGAATGTACTGAGATAAAAGACTGTAAGAGAGAGAGAGAGAGAGAGAGAGAGAGAGAGAGAGAGAGAGAGAGAGAGAGAGAGTGTGTGTGTGTGTGTGTGTGTGCGTGTGCGTGTGCGTGTGTGTATAGTACGAAAGTATATCCCTCAGACCACGTGGGGCGGGGGGAATTGTTCCAGTTGATAAGCCATGCTGAAAGCACTCTCATAAACCCCTCTTCACGGTCGTGATTCGCTACGCTTCACTGACAAAGCGGATACCACTTTCGTTTGATCTGCCAGACACACAAAAAACATTTCACAAAAGAATACGCACAAGAACAAGCAGAACTATTGTTTTATCGTTTTATGTTCTTCAGCGCATCCACTAGTCTATGATTGTGACTACAAATGGCTCAGAGTTTAGTCTACCTCTCAGGAAAAATGCCTGAAATTCTTCAATACTTGACCTCTCCCCTGTTAAGACGAAAAGCCGATAAAACCACGGACTCGTATTACGCAGGCAGGTAATAAATTCTTGTATCATCCCTGCATTGTAATCCTTCACGTCTACTGCCTTAACTGCGTTATACGTTAACGAGAAATGATAGGAATGCAGGACAATCCTTGGAAAAGCGCCTAAGCGTCTATCAAATTCATGACGGTTATGCCCTTAATGCATTCTCTCTGGGACGATCTTGTGGGTGTCTTGTTTATGTGTCGGAGGGAGGGGAGGGGGGTGGGGGTGGGTGGGTGGTTGGGTATGGCAGCAGACGTGCGTTTGTTGCGTACTTTAAGGAGTACGGGGAGCCGGGGTGGCCGAATGGTAGAGCGTTGGACTTCTAATGCTCGGGTTGTGAGTTCGTATCCCGCCTGGGGCCAAATATTTGTGCTGGCTTTTTCGTCGTTGCCCCGTCCTTGATATCACCCGTATGTGGTGGAAAAGGACGTTAAACCCCCCAAACACACACCCACCCACCCACTTTAAGGGGTACAAGTTTTCACTCAAGATCGTAAATCTAAGTTTGAATCACTCATCTACCCGCGCGTAAACAACTTTTTCAACAGTAAGATGTCAGGTTCCTCTTCGTTTTCAGTTTTGCTTTGTTGCTGCCTGCTACACGAACTTGAATGCGCCACGGACAGAAGATATTCAACCGTGTTTTTCCAATAGCGTGCTACAAACTCCAGTCAAATGGGTTTTTTAGTATACGAACTAAGAGAGCTGGGTAGTATACATCCCGCGTGTTGCCGCACCGGCCCCTTGAACGCAGCGTTAGCCCGTCACGTTCAACAAGCATGGCGTGACAGAAGTGTTGCGTGACCACGCTGGCTTGCATGTCGCAACAGGTGAATGTTTAGTCAGTGTCAGTAACGAGGCGTCCTCGTGTACCCCCCCCCCCCATCCCGTCTAACCGGCTTATGCTCCGAGTGTATGTATGTCGACCTGGCAGGTAGTGTATAGATTGCCACTTACTTTTGGTCTGTCTTCGCTGTATGGTGTGGGGAGCCGAGGTGGCCGAATGGTAGAGCGTTGGACTTTTAATGTTTGGGTCGTGAGTTCTTATCCCGGCTGGGGCCAAATATTTGTGCTGGCTTTTTCATCGTTGCCCCGTCTTTGATATCACCCGTATGTGGTGGAAAAGGACGTTAAACCCCCACCCACCCACCCACCCACTCGCTGTATGGTGTTTTAGATGTTTTACCGTCTGTCGGAGATTCTATAATATTGTCGGTTTTAAACATGACGTGCAGTGGAGGCCAAATTATTGAAAGCAATTAAAGACGCGGTAAATGTTCACATGGTTTGGGCATTCTGTGCTGGGGTCGCTATGAGGAGTTCGGATCTCGGCTGGGAGCCTAAAGAAGTGTGCGTGTTTTTTTCTCACTATCCCGTTTTTGATATCACCCATTTGTGGTAGAAAACAACGTTAAACAAACCGTCGATCGAATCTGTGACTGTCGTACGGAGAAGAAAGAAAGAAAGAAAGAAAGAAAGAAAGAAAGAAAGAAAGCCAAGCCAAGCCAAGCCAAGCCAAGCCAAGCCAAGCCAAGCCAGCAGCAGCAGCAGAAGCAACAACAACAACAACAACAACAACAACAACAACAACAACAACAACCATCCAACCAACAAACAAACAACCTCATTTTGGGGGGCAGTACCAACGGTATTTTTAAAATTTCATCGAGCAAGTCTGTTACAGTGCCGTGCGCTACACAAGAGTAGGCAGATTAGCGCGCTCTGTATCTGTACCTTTCTTGCTGACTCAGCTCTGAGAGTAAGATCTGTTGACAAGTTGTGTGAACCGTAGCAAAAACTACTCGGTCATCTGTTTGCTGAAGTATGATGCGTAATTATGGATCGTATATAGCTCAGAAAGAAGCTTACTTTTGTATACGAGTTTGTGGGCAAATATATCTTTAGCTCGCAATGGAAGCTCTTTCAACGAAACCCTTCCCATCACATTTCTATTTTTGCACAAGAAATGGTTTCTGCAAAAGGCTAATTTAAGCTTGCTTGGGAAAACATGCATTTATGCAAACAAGATGAGAATTGGAAATACATGCATATGAAAATCACATCAAATACAGCACACAAGAAACTAAGGGAACAGTAATACACAACCGCGGGGTGACTGTTTTCCCATGAACGAAACGTACGTATATTAAAGCAAGTATTAAAAATAGAGAGTATTTTTAGACCCAAAGGCTATGGCGATTGAGTTTCAGCGCCCTTTCGGGTCTCGGGTTTCTAAATCCCTCGCAGTGTTTTCAATAGAACTGTGCTTTGAAGGGTTGTGTTTTTGGGACTTCACAGCAGGTGCGTCCGAGAAGCAGCACAGTTGACGCTCTCCGTGTGGCGCCTGTAGATCTCCAGTTGCAAATTGACGATTAGTAGTTTGCATACGAACATTGTCAGGACTATTTTATGGTTCCTTTACAGTCAGTGAAGGTATATTTTATGAAACACCTTTGACAATGCCTACCATGTTTTGGAGGGTGGGGGTGGGGAGGGGATAGAGTGGTGGGGGATAGGGTACGTATTGGAGCGAGGAGGGGTGGGGGGGGGGTATGTGGAATAATCAGGAGGATAGCTATATCAAACTTTAACACCCCTCCCCCCTCCTCCCCTTCACACACACGAGAGAGAGAGAGAGAGAGAGGAACCACCCACCCGACCAGTTTTCCGTCTTCGCACCAGTGACACACTTTTTTCACCAAAGCAGTTCTACTTCATGATTCTGTCAGCTTCAAAACCATTCACTGAGGCGTAACATGTGAAATTTATGTCACTTCCATTCACTCGAGGCTTTCCGGGATTACAAAAAAATAACTACCCCAAATTTCACCGAGGCAGTGATCTCATTGGGTGAAATCCTATAATTGCATACAAGGCAGTGATCTCATTGGGTGAAATCCTATAATTGCATACAAGCTTACCGGAACGATGAGGAGACCGTGAATTTCTCTATGCTGTCAAATATTTTCTGATATTACATCGAACTTTGTGACCTAGCGGTGAAGAGAAGCTATTATCAGAATTCTTGAAGCGAGTATGTTATATAGGCTAGGGTGTTACTGAAGCGACCACTGGAGAAAGCTGAATTATACAGTGTGCGATCAAAGGCTTTTTATGTTACATACAGAGTCCCGTGTATACATCTGATGAAGTAAGTTTCTGTTCACGCCGGTCGAAAGTTCGGGTCGTAAAGTGTGTGAGTGTATAAAGAGAAAAAGGTTCTAGTTGGGAGACGAATTACATTCACGAAATGTTGACACTGTTGATGGATAACGCCTGGAACTAGGTCGACAAAGTTTATGAAACCCAGAAGTCTAGCCCTGTGAAAATACCCAGATCACGTATCGTTTGTAGGTACAGTGTTAGTGTGTATCCCTTCCCCCCCCCCTCTTTTTATAATCTGTTTTTTTGTGTGTATATATATATATATATATTATAAAGTGACAAAGACAAGTACAACACGCGTGCATTATATGCTTGAACATACAAGAATTGACATAGCATTTGAAACAGTCATGGGATGGGCCATAGGGATTATGAAAAAGCTGTGAAAAGATCGTGTCCGTAGTCCTTCATGTGCATGCGTCGGGTAAGGCCATGCATTTGCAAGCTTTCACTGAACTAACCAAAATCGTGCACCTTTAAGATGTTGCCATGGAGGCAGTGAGGAACCAGGCGCACAAACTTATAAAAACTACTGGACATGTGGAGGATTGAAGACAGCAAGCTTGTTCAGACCGTAACAAGAAATACATGTGGTGTAAAATAGATCTGAGGAGCTAAGGATATGTACGCAAATATTTGACGTGTGTACGCCTTTCTGAAAGTCTGAAGTTTTCTTTCAGAAATTCAACCTATACTGTATATTTTCCCCATCAGTATTACGCATACGTAGTTGACAAAAGCAGTACTATTACTTCGAACGGAGCAGAGGACACGCGTAATATCGGCAGACTTCAACACAACAACAACAGTGAAAACTACAACAAAAGCAGCAGCAACAAGAACAACAAAATATGAAAATAACACCCACCTACTAAACTATTTCTGTTTCTAGGTTCTTTCCTCTGTTTGTGTGTCTGTCTGATTTAATAAACTGCAAGTTTACAATAAAATGACTGAGTAAAAACTATTTGTGTTTGTGTTGCAGGATGTCCCTTCATGAGGTACAGCCGCTAACGTGAGTACCGCCAACACAAACGCAGCAACAACAACGACGACAACAGCAACAACTGCCAACCAGTCATGGGGCAGAACAACAGCACGGATCTCCAGACGAGGTCCGCACCCACCACCCCACGAGGAAAGCCCACCCCGCCACGGCCTGCCACCCCACCCGAGATCCCGAAAATCCCAAACTACGCCGTCCCCGAAAACAGGGTCCTTCCAGTGGAAGCTGCAGGGCTGCTCAACAAACGCCAGCTGTTGAGGCCTGTGTCTCAAGAGCTGAGCAAGTTCCACCCAGAGTTTGCCGACATTTTCCAGTACGAGGAAGACCGTCATGACATGTCCATGGTCGACCCTGACCTCAGGTCTCACCGCAGTGGGGGATCTACTGGTGACGAGAAGGAGAACATGATGATGACGAAGGAGGCTGGATCCTTAGGCACGTCCCCAACGAGGCTGGTCCAGAACGGCGGGATCCACTCTTCCAGGTATTCTCACGTCTTGGCCAACGGTGAACTGAAGCCGAACAACATTGAACTGTCCAGGTCACAGAGTCTGCAGGAGAAGCGTTCCAACGGGAGGGTCCTGAACGGAGTAGTTCCTCACGGCAACGCTCACGTCAGCGCCAACCCCAACGGCGAGGAGAACGAGAGGGGGAGGTCTGGCAGCAGAGGCGGAGGCGGGGGTGGTGGAGTGCTGAGGACCAACTCTCTCGACCGCTCCACCTCCAGCCCCAACAAGACTCGCGCCCACAAACGCTACCCTTCAGCCACCAACAGCCTGGCCAACGAAAACTCCGTCATCCCGGAAGACCCCCGCGAGCACCTGTACACCCACTGGCGCCAGGACCCGTTCAGCAACCCCATACCGCAGGTCACGTCCCTCCCCGTGAAGAACTCTTTCGACGTGGATTACTCCCTCAACCTCACCTACGCCCAGCTGGCCGAGTTCCGCCGCCAGAAGCGCATCTCAGACCTGGAGGACCGTACTGGGAAGAAACTGTCCGAGCTGAACGCCGAGTTGTCGCAGAAGAGCACGCTGCCTGTGTCTCCGTTCGACAGGAACAATTACCAGCCGTCGCAGCCCAGCGCCAGCAGCGGCACCAGCTCGGAGATCGGCGTCAGCAAGTCCAAGAAGCGGCGAGCACCTCCACCTCCCACTGCTAACGGAGGACAGGACAAGGGACGGAGAGACAGCAGTCCGGGTAAGTGTGTGGACGATGAAGACTTTTTTCTCTTTTTTTTCCATTCTGTAATTAATTTCAAATGATGTAATGCTCCATTGCTGTTTTCATAATTGCAGCCTCTAATATAAATTGGAATGGATTTATACCTGATTTGATTTAAGTGCTACGGTGTAACTAGCTGTGCAGCTGAAAAAATAAAATGGATGCACACGCACACAACACATATTTTTGAACCAGCTGTTTTGGGGACTCTTTTTCTTCTTCTTTCTCTTCTCCACAATACACTAATACTACTTTACGATAATTTCTGGATGTTGTTGCTTCAGGTCGACTGTCTCTGGATGTGGAACCGCCAGCCGATTACGACCTGGACGACCCATCACCAAGGGGAGAAATCGTGTCGCCCTGGAAGACATCTCTTCAGCGCAAGGACTCCACCGCGTCCAAATCATCCACCAACTCCAAGGGGCCGGCCCCCAAACCTCCCCCTCCTGCTCCCCCCGCCCCGTCTACTCCCTCATCCTTCACGCCAGCACCCTCGGTTACACAGAGCCTTCCCCGGAGCGCCTCCACTAAGCCACCGGCGACGTCTCCATCGAGTGGGACCTTGCCGTCTAAGGGGTCCAGCGCCGTGAGTGCAGCGTCCGCACGGCTGATCGCTCAAGCCAAAGCGGAATTGGAGGCCTTGAAAAAGCTGGAGATTTTGCTGAAAGAGAAGGACTCAGAGGTCAAGGACGATAAGGGTGAAAGTTCTGAGACGAAGGTCGAGGGCGGTAGTGGAGTGAAATCCGAGGGTGCAGAAGAGACTGAGAAAGGTGCAACTGAAAGTACGGGTGCTCCTGATGTATCAGAGTCTGCGAACAAAGATCAAAACCAGCAACAGAATCAAACAAAATCCGAGGGCGACGACTCGTCCATGTCTATCTCACTTGACAGCGAGAACCAAGACGCGGTTATCAAACCTCCTGAAGCCGAGAAACCCAACGGCCCGCGTCGCCTCAGCTCTCTCCTGCAGCACGACATCGTCCTGGCGGCGCAGGCGAGAAGCATGAAGGGCCAGGTGAAGCCCAAGTCTCCAGTTCAGCACAAGAGACCCAAGGACGCTCACGAGATGTTCCGGGAGGAGCTGGCTAAAGCCGCCACCGCTAGAGAGGAAAGAGTCAAATCGACAGACACTGACAAGGAGACCCAAGCAGCTACCAGTCCTCCTGCAGAGGATTCTACAGCAAACGAAGCCGTTGTTTTCAAGAGCGACCTCGTGAAAGTCAAGCGGAAATCGGCCGTGAACGAGGTGTCATCGAGCCCTGCAAAACCCGCTGCAGCAAGCTCTTCCAATGGACCTTCCTCGCCAACTTCTAGCGAATCCGCTCCAATGCAGGCGAAGGCTGGAGTCAGTAAAAGCGAATCCGACCTTCTCTCTGTCCAGAAACCCGTCAGCAGAATCCCAGCGTCAGCGGCGTCGCGCCAGAGAGCGCCAGACGATGAACCAGCGGGTGAAAGTTTCGGACTTCGCAAAGCGGTGAGCCAGAACGGCGTCCTTGACCTTTCTGACGACGAGGCGGAAGTTTCAGCACGCGCGAAGTCTAGCTCAGATATTCCTTCCTCCAGAACGTTCCCTGACGACTGGAAGCCCGAGGATGACCTTGACTCTGATGACGACATGATGGACGACATGACCTACTCCAGAAGCAGCGCCGCCCTTGAGGCATCAGACGGGTTCAAATCCTCCATAATCCCGGGTCGCCTGGACGACCTTAAATCTGCCAAGAGAAAATCCAAGTCTGCACGCAAAGAGTCCTCCTCCACGGATGAGCGCAAGTACGGCAGCATCAGAAAGTTCCGGAAAAGCGTGCACGAGAGCGTCCGCAACGCGTTCGGATCCATCAGTCGAGCGTCGGGCAAGCTGCTCCGCCGGGGAAAGTCCCATGACTTTGGGCTGGACGACGTGGAGGGACGCAGTTACCGAGTTTCGAAAGACGAAGACGCATTCCGCAAACCCAACGGTGTCGAAGCGGCTTTGGCCGTCAACGGCCATGTGACTGATGATGATGACTCTGACCTAGAGGCGTTCTACGATGCTGCAGACAGCGTGGAGGATCCTCCGGCCGCTGGCAGAACTGACCAGCAGGTGAAGATGATGAAGCGGGCAGGCGTGGCCTATGTGGGCAGGAAAGGGCAGATCGTGGTGTTGCCCGAGTTCGAGACCGTTCCCGTGGACGAGGCGGGCAACGTGCTGGGCGAGAAAGACGAGGACGAGGGTCACGCGCCCAGAATCTACCGCAAGAAGAAAAAGAAATTCACGTACGAGTCCACAGTCCGCAGGCAAGAGAAGGACCGCGTGGCCGAACGAATGGTGGAGGAGATCAAGGAGAAGGAACGGCAGATCGAGTTCGAGCGGCGCAAGCAGCATGACATGGAGCGAGAGTTCCAGCGCCTGAGGGACATGGAGACGCAGGAGAGACTCCAGAGGCTGCAGACGGCCCAGCTTCAGCAACAGATGAACCTCCTGCAGCAGCAACAGCAGATGAACTCCACCCTTACCTCCCAGTTCATGCAGACTTCAGCACCGCTCCACCCTCACCAGCGGTACGGTGTTCCTGACTACGCTACTGGGCCTACCGGCGTCTACACAACCGCTGCTGGGATGGGGGGAGTCGGGGGACCCATACCTCCAGTCAACATGTCGTCCTACTCCATGCAGTCGGCGCCGTTCGTCGCTCCTACGTCAACGGGCACAGCGACCGTCGGCGGCTACGATGTCAACTACCTCAGCAACTACATGCGTATGATGGGTATTCAGCCTCCCACCACCCAGCAGCAGTGGGCTTACCTCCTCAGCAGCGTCACCGGCCTTGGAAGTACCTCAGGCATCTCACCCTTGATGGACCCCAGCTCCAAAGGTCAAGGACTTATCGTCAGCGCGGGCGGCCCTGACCTTTCTCACCTCTTCGCGCCGAAGACTTCATCAGCCTACGCGGACAGTTCAGCCCTGGTGGCACAGAAATCTTCGCTAATGAATCTCTTTAGTTCAGGCCAGGTGCCTCAGGTGCCTCAGGTGCCTCAGGTGCTTCAAGTAGATGGAAGCCTCGCTGCGGCCACATCTCTATCGGCTCCCATGCAGACCCCAGTTGGAGTTACCGTCGATCATCCCCCTAAAACCGCAGCGGGATCGGCCTCAGCCAGGCCTAAATCCATGACGGAAGCTGCATCCGGCCTGCCCAAGGACCGTACCAACCCCTTGTACTTCTCCAGCGACGAGGACGAGAGTCCAGGCAAACGTTCTAACCACGCCGGCAAGAACTCACGGAACTCTGGCAAGGGCAAGAGGAGGCCCGTGTCTGCTGCCTTGCCGAGCCTCGGGCAGTCCAACGTGTATCGTGACGTCACGTTACGCGAGGAGGCTGCTGTCACGCGCGTGCAGGTTCCCGACTACCGTGACACTAGTGTGTATGTGGTGGACAGTGATGCCGATGGTGACGATGATTCTAGCGGCGACGAGTCGGTGGACGACGTTGCCATGGTGAAAGACCTTTACGACAGTGTGCTGAAAGAAGCTGATGACATCGAAAAACAAAATGGCGTCCACGTGACTGTGAGTGACAGTAGGGTAGGGGCCAGGGACGCGTCCGGTGGTGTGGGAAAGAGAGACTCGAACGCGAAGCCTGCTGGGACGAACTATTTACCAGCCAATGTGTACGGGCCGATCGGATATAGACCTGTCAGTTTCTCACCGCCAAGTCGACGGTAAGAGAGAGAGAGAGAGAGAGAGAGAGAGAGAGAGTTCTGTCTGTCACATTGTTCCAGTTTTGGGGTTTTGAACCCTGGACTACGAAAAAATAAGATATTCAGGTATACCTTAGTGCTCGTTTTTTTGTTTGCTTGTTTTTTTGCTGAAAGAGACTACTAGCCAAGTCATTTCAGATCAAGTTTGTTTATTTACCCAACTTTGGCGACATAAGGGGGAAAGTTGAGCATGAAGGAAACAAATACATACAGACAGAAACTACTCGAGCAGAAGCTACACAAGAAGACAATTCACTAGATTCAGCCAAAAAAAACACCCGAACGTTAACTCCTGGATAAACAGAATACTCCAGTTTCTGTTCCGTGTGCGCGTAAATTCCATCGCATACCCGTACAGCGCTGAAACATATAACCGTCATCCCCTACTTTCCCATGCTATAACCCGTTCTCTACAGTAGGTGTCTGTTTTCTGTGTCCATGCGTAACACACAACAGAGGAGGGCAAAGTTTGTAGCGAGTGTGGAGTAAGGATGGAAACACTACACCAAACAGGCAGGTCCAGATATTTGTTTAGCCAGTTAATCCTCTGCTCTACCCGAGAAACTTCGAGAGCTGTTTTACTCTCGGGTGGTAGATGGTGTAGACGC
>JACVVK020000190.1:107500-150000 GCA_018292915.2 Batillaria attramentaria | reverse complement strand
TGTCATTTTCATACCAGCCGTCACTGGGCGGAACAAAAACCGACGATAAATATATCACCTACTGACCCGAACACCTGTCATCATAGTCGCACGGGATTTAGGTACATGCTGACGACCGGTAACCAACTCCAACAAACCGACAGCATTTTCATCTAATTTACGTAGATGCTCTTTATGTTCTGCCATGTTCTTGGCTGGCGTGTACACGTACATGCACCTGCCTAGTTTGACCCCGTCGGTCGTGCAGGTTTGATTTTTTTTTTTTTTTGGTTCAACATGTATACTCTCTCTCTCTCTCTCTCTCTCTCTCATGCACGCGCACGCACGCGCGCGCGCGCACACACACACGCACGCACGCACGCAGGCAGGCAGGCAGGCGGGCAGGCAGGCAGGCAGGCAGGCACGCACGCACACACACACTTGGTTTCGGCAATTCAGCAATGGCAGACCAGCACATGTGTTTAGGTCATCATAACTACCATAAATTACACAAAGTACAAGGGTTTTGTGGGTTTGCTCTCTCTCTCTCTCTCTCTCTCTCTCTCTCTCTCGCCCTGTCCCGAAGTCCTGTATCATCATTCTGCCAATCGATTTTTCGTGTGTTCCCCAGAATGCAAGTGGGCCTGCAAAGAGACATGGCTAGTTTCAGTGTTTTTTTGTTGTTGTAATTATTTGTTGGCTCAAAACTGCGTTTACACCTCAGGGCATGGTTTCAGAAATATGGTGTCTGGCTGTCCACTCCTAGTGAAATTCATTGTGACAGTAAACTGGTGTGCTCGCACCAAACGCAGCGGATCTAGAGCCCTTGGTGGCACTGCAGCGACACGCTGTCCCCGGAGCATTAACCCAAATTTCTCGAAAGAGATAGTTATTAGTTAACAAAAAAAGTGCACAGTAGGCGGGCCTTTAAAGTTTTGTGGGTCAGAGGTCACATATTGGGCCCTGATAGGAGTAATATTTGTCTCTGCAGGGGAGCAAATTCTTCAGACAATGTGTGCGAAGTACAAGGGGGGAATAATAGAATGCAGGGGTGAGCAGCAAGTGTTCTTTGATCATTTTTATGAGGAAATGATGATTTATCGTGGATTGGATATCGCTTGGTATTCACGATGTGGCTAGGGCTTGTTTGAATGGATCGAATAGAGGACCGAGTCGGGCTGGGACCGGGGTTGTGAAGGGAAGGGGAGGGGGGCTGAGGGGAGCGGCGAGACTGACGAGACGAGACGAGACGAGACGAGAGGCTGAAAGATTAAGTACACAGACCTGTCCTTAATTTTGCCCTTGCAACTACCCTCTCTCTCTCTCTCACACACACACACACACACACACACACACACACACACACACACACACACACACACACACACACACACACACACACACACACACACACACTGTTTAACACTTTCCCTTTCAACTCTTTTATACCTGCAGGTCCAACAAAGTGAACGTTCATAGAATGGCCCCAGGCAATGATTTATACAGTCCAAACTAAAACCCTACACATGTCTTTGAACAGACGCATCATTTCCCATGACCTAGGGACCGTCCCGTCTTCCTTTTCAAACACTTTACCTGCCTTTCAGTTCTATATCCCCCCCCCCCCTTTTCATAGCCGCGGCCCGTTTTACAGTCTCGCCTGATGTTTCGCTTCGCTTCACCCATAACAGTTTCATTGCCCAACCTGTCACCAACCTGCCCTAAAATCTCAATGGTGAGCGAGGTCACTGTACCGCAGTTCTATCGGAGTTTATTCGGCTTTTGAGGCCGCTTTTAAATCTGGTAATCCCTCGCAGCCAGACCCCAAGCTGAGCTGTTGAGACGGCCACAGCCTTGGTTGTGGTTTAGGATGCAGGTCGTAAAATGGTAATGCTCGTGTGGGTGGAATGGATCTGGAACTACTGTTCGAGTCAAAGAGACAGGCAGTTGGGTTGGGTTTTTTTCAGACGAGGGACAGGCTCGTATGGTGTTTTCTAGCGACACGAATATGCAGCGGAACTGTTTTTGGAAACATGCCGTCATGTCAGGCAGTTTTGGAGAGAGAGAGAGAGAGAGAGAGAGAGAGAGAGAGAGAGAGAGAGAGAGAGACTCACTGACTGACTGACTGACTGAAACGTTTATTTCAGGATAAAGACTTGTAGACATGGTCTGCCTATCTTACAAGCTGTCCTGCTAATCTAGAAATACTAAAAGATAAAGGCTAATATGACAAAAAGTATACCTGGCACAAAAGGAGTAAATCAAAAATGTAAACATGCAAAGATAGAAAGAAGCGCAAGAAATTCTAAGGAAACACATCGGGAAATAGGTGAAGAAGTAGACGGCGAGAGAGAGAGAGAGAGAGAGAGAGAGAGAGAGAGAGAGAGAGAGAGCGAGAGAGGCCTGGGGAGGGGGGAATCGCATAGCTGATAGTGTTGGATTTGTTATGCTTCGGTCCAAGTTTGATATTCTACTAGGAGCCGGCAGTCCTGTCTTTTCTTTTTCTTTGTTTCTCTACCTTTGACTCAATGGCATCATTATGTGCCCCCTCCCCCGCCCCCCCCCCTCTTTCACACAGACTTTGCAACCACCCTACACTTACCATCACCCCAGCTACTGCCGGCACCACATCATCTTATTACCAGAAGAACATTCGGTAGCAGTACGTGTAATAGCATCGTCACTCACCTTGACTGTGACATCCCCCTCTTCGCGCTTCACCTACTCGGGGGTAGCGAAACGTATCGTCGTGAGAAAGCTGCGAATCAGCCATGCGTGTCACCGAGATGGGGAGAACCATCAGCAAGATTCTCCCTCCTTCCCATAGAAAGATTCCGTTGACAATTACGTGATAATAGTCTCATGGTTCCCTAGGTACTTACTTCATGGCGTACCGTGACAATTGGCCGCCCACCTGCGTCAGTGTGGGCAGAGTGTAGTGACTGTAGGTGGCTCTGCCGCCACTAAAACTGTCTGTGTCTCGTGACGCTGTGTGTAGTCACTCAAGCTGACTTATCTTTGATGCTTACTTGGGGGGCAGGAATAGTGAACAGCAGTGTCGGTCAAACCATGACCGTGCTTACATGCAAATCGAGTTCGATTCCGAGATCCGTGTGGAGAGATTGATGGTGTATATTCTTTTTATATTGCTGTTGTCTTACGCCCGGCGGTGTTAACTGGAATTGATTCTTAATACGGAACCTTGTTCAGCATGTAAAAGTCGAGAATGGGGCACCTCCCCCCTGCCCCCACCCCTTTTCCAAAACAAGCAAACAACAAACAAACAAAAACAAGAAACAGCCCCCCCCCCCAAAAAAAAGACCCCCCCCAAAAAAAAAAAAAAACCCAAACAACCAACCCCCCAAAAAAAAAACAAAAAAAAAAAAAACAAAAAAAAAAAACCCCAAACAAACAAAAAAATAAAAAGTAAAACAAAACAAAACCAACACATAAACCCAACAATAAAAAAGAAAGAAAAACCAGACAGACAGACAAAAACAAACAATAAGAATAACAACAGCAACGATAAAAACAAAACACAACTACCACCACCACCGCCACCAAAGAGAAGCCAAAAAGCCGACATTTTGTCTAGACTGGCTGTTGTGTTCTTGGACTCCCCAGTTGCATTAGCTGTTCCTCTTCCTCACGATCAGCCGGCTGCAGCTCTAGGTTTGCGCTTAACCAAAACTGAGCTTTCGGGGCTACACGCCGGATGAAAAGAATGGAAGAGTTCTCGCCCCTCCCGTGTTTACAATCGTTCAAGGTCATGATAAGGAAATGATGATTGACGGTTGTGTTTCTGTCTGTGTTGCAGAGTCGAGGCGCAGTCTGAGAGTACGGTCGACAGATGAAAGCGGCGTGTTGGAGGACATTGCAGACAAACAGTGACGGACGCATTTTTGGTGCTTTGTGCTTCTCACTTGACCTGTGACGTGTTTTTTTTTTAATCTTTCCTTGTCACGCTGACCGGTGACGTCACATTTCGCAAGGGGCACGTCAGAACTTGGACCTGTGCGTCATCAACCTGTGCCGGACATTACGTCATTCATACATCGTGACTGGTAATCACATAATTTCACCGCTCGGCAACCTCGTTTACCTTCTGACTTCTATTTTCTTCCGTTCGGAAGACTAAGTTTCAGCAAAAGATTGTGGAAGATATTGCAGACTGATTGTGATACGAGACGAATTGTGAACAGGAAAGAATTCCGCAGAAGCTTTCCGGAACTGAATGGCGAACGTGATATTGTCTTTAAAAGAGAATGGTGTACAGTTAAAATATTGACATTTTTTGTACAAATTCTGGAACATGAGACGCCAGTGCTTTATGATATCAAACAGTTTGTCGGAATGGTTTGATACATAGTCAAGGGCAGTCTGTGTACAGGAAGAATGAAATGGTTGATTGTAATGTACAGTTAAATGCTATAAGTGGTCAGGTTTGGTCTTTGTAGGAGGGGGTGGGGGGAGGGGGGTGGGGAGCCCTGACATGCAAACCCTGACATGGAACCCGCAGGGAAAAAGGAAGAGAGGCCGGCCTCGCAACAGCTGGAGGCGGGACACTGAGGCAGAGCTATATAAGCAGGGGACCAGCTGGACTGGAGTGGCAAGAACAGCCCAGAACAGAGTGCGATGGCAAAGGGTCGTCGATGGCCTATGCTCCACTTGGAGCCATGGGCCTAAGTAAGTAAGTAAGGGGGGGGGGGAGGGGTGGGGTGGGGAGGGGCGGGGTGGGGTAGGCGCAGGGGAGGGGGAGCTTGCATTTTCCCTTTACCGCGGTAACGGGACTAAAGCAATGTTAGTAAGAACATCAACAGCAATAGTCCTTATATTCGTCTACCTCGCAGTTTCGAGTGTACACATTTTCTTTCGGTGTAAGTTGCGTATTATTTATTGAAAATGCTGCACGGTTGTCGCTGTACGTTACTTTGCATTTCGATGTCGTGGTAGGTGAAATTATGGGAAGAAATGCGTGTATCTTGAATATTTGTTGTTAAAAGATGGGAGGCGGGGGATTTGGATGTTTTAGTTGTTAATTTTTTTCTTGGCTTCATATTTTGCTAGTTTGCTTTCCCGTTTTGCTTTCTCATAAGCTTGACCATTCCTTTGTTAATCCATAAGGATGCGTATGGTGTTGCTTTCCGTCTTCAATTTTTTTGTTCTTGAAGGTTCGTTCGTGTACTTTTATAAAGGTAGTTGGCAGGGAATTCATGATCAATAGCCTTTTCTTTCGGTTGTCATATTCATAACCATTCCCATTTGATTAACGACATGTGATATTGGTGCTATTCATGAAGTTTACAAACACGGTGTGACTAACATCATACGCTGAAGTAAGGAAAGCATACACTCGTGTGCTATGCGAAGTGTCAACATATCAAAATTGTAATCAAACCGTAATTATTCCTGTCATACTCATTCGCGAGTTGTTAGACCGATGACTATTTTTATACTTGAGAATGCTTGTACAGAGAACTTGTCGCGTTCCAGTGTGCTTGTGGTTCCTATCATATCTTAGGGTCTATAAAATACATAGCGTTAGTCATCGTTGTGTTAGTTACAATACACTATGTTGGTTTATTTTATTCCTTATCATTTTGCTGTAAACAGAAATATCAGACTGTGCGAATGGTGCATTATGTACTTGTATTTAAACGTAAGAATCTGAAATCATGTATGTGTACATTTTTTTCTCCAATTTAATGGGCATAAATGCGTACATTCCTAGTCAAATACCGATAACAAATACATATTTTTTGAAAGCTATTTTTGTATTCGGGACGTGAGTTAGCCGTCAGACAATACGATATTGTGATTCTGAAATTCTCCATGTACATGTTGCCATGGAAAAACTGGAGGTGGTTTGTAAAGTTAAAAATCGGTTTCAGAACTATGACAAGCGCCATCGATTACCTACAGATATATATATATATATACGTCGATGTACGCAAAACTCTCATTTATGGTCGATTTTGACGATTCAGTGATTACCCGCGCAGAATAGAAAGAATATTAAGTATGTTTATGGGTAGCTGTCGGGCAACCGGGATAGCCGGTTTGGTAAAGCTTCAGCGTTAGGATCGCGAGTTCGAATCCCGACGTGGGACT
Source organism: Batillaria attramentaria (assembly GCA_018292915.2). Lineage (NCBI taxonomy): Eukaryota > Metazoa > Mollusca > Gastropoda > Batillariidae > Batillaria > Batillaria attramentaria. Next base: position 143,910 of record JACVVK020000190.1, on the reverse strand, counting down.
TAAGGCCCAAAACACCCACCCACCCACCCTACGTGGAACTATACTCCTCGTCTTTGATATCGTCTTTGTGTGTTGGAAAAAAGACGCTCAGCCCCAAACCTACTTGATATACAACGTTTCCAGCAAGTCAGGAGAAATGATAGAAGCGAGTTTGGTACGTGTATAAACAATATACGCCGTGTATTCTACTCAGAAAAGTGGAGAGAACAGAACGACACGTGCCCCTCTTGGAGTGGACAACTCCACCTAACGGTACAAAGAGGTCGCCCTGCATATTATAACAGTAATGTGTACGGCATTACAGGGGAAAAAAAACCGCTTGAACGGGATGTATTGTTGTTAAACTTACAATGGAAGATTGTGCAGCTGGTCTGACCAAATTGCTTGTTGTTGTTGTTTGTTTTTGTTTCTGTTTGACTTTTGTTTTCCACTGACAACCGATCTGTGTGCCGGGTCGTTGGAAAATCAAGCTTTCTTGTACTTTATACTTTTTTGATATGTTCTATCCGTACTTCAAATATTTTAACTCAATACCTACCGAAGAAGTTTTGGGGTTGTCCACCAATGGCCTAACTAAACTTCATAATTAATTTATGTCTGTATGGAGTTTAGTTTGGCTTATTGGGAATGTTGCACTCTCGTTGTACTTGTGTTTGCTGCAGTAAGAGCCGTGTAGGAACCGTTAATCTTGCCTCATTTTCGCATACAAGGCCAATACCGAAGATGAGTCAAACACGTGGAATACTCGTTCGCGGTACGAAATGTGCTGTGACGTAAGCATACCATGTTGACTACATCAGCACACTGTGGTCAGTGTCTACAAGACAAACAGAAGTCTTCAATACAGTGACGTTTAGATTTGGCAAGAACAGTGTAGTAAACGGTGTAGAACTTGCTTGTATAGATCTGCTTTGAAATTTGCTTTGGAAGGTCGGTAGTCTACTGGTCAAGAATATCACTACTGCAAGAGGTCAGGTTCAAGTCCCAGTTGGGGCATCGAGGTTTTCCCTCTAGGTGTGTGTGTGTGTTCTCTCCCTTCATTTGAGCCGATCTTCGGGGGTTTTCTCCCTTTCTGCTGTGTGAATATTTTCACCTCACCAAAATTTAATTAAAAAAAAAAAATCTAAATTCCGAAATTTAGATAAGCTAACCCTTCGCACCACGTGATTGTAATGCGTTGATGTCCTTTGAGAGAATGCGTGCGATTCGCGTGAGCGTGCGTGATGAGTTCAGCTCGATTTCAGAACAGAAATGAATTGGGTACGGCACCTGCATACTCCCCATTATTATGATTATAATTATCTGAACTCAGAAAGCCCAAGTTGAAGAATCCAGGGGAACTTGTCAACAACTGAAGACAGTGTGCTGATGCTGTTTGTGTCTTCTGACTTCGAGGTGGCCGGTGCGTTAATGTGGCCAGATAAAGACTTGATGGCCGATTGATGCGGAAGGTGGAAACGTTGTTATTTTGTTACGATGCTGTTGCTGCTGCTGCTGGTACTGTGCGAGTCTAGATACGGAGTACTATTGACGTGTAAACATAGTTACGTTTCGTTGCATACATTTATTTTTTTCAATAAGATGTATTTGAATAAAATATAAGTAAAGAAATGCACCTTTGTTTGTGCTGTCACTTAGAGTGTAGTACAGTATCCTCTCTCTCTCTCTCTCTCTCTCTCTCTCTCTCACACACACACACGCACGCGCTTGCGCACAGAGAGAGAGAGAGAGAGAGAGAGAGAACAGCCCAGAACACACACACACACACACACCACACACACACACACACACACACACACACACACACACGCACGCACACGTTTATCCTTATTTTTATTTTTATTGGCAATATATACATACATTCAAGGAAACACAATTCAATCAAGGCAATTGCGCAGGCAAATATTTTCACGTAAACCTATATACATCACTGTTTCAACATTTTACAACCAACGCCAACACCCAGTTTTGCAACCATATCCGAACTGCACGAATTTGGATAATCTATCTCTTTAATTACTCTTGGGGAAAAGGGGGGGGGGGTAAGGGGGGGGGATAGTCGTTGGGGGGATGGGGGTGAGGGGCCGGAGTTTAGTGTCCAGCCCAGACCAGAATCTATTGCACAAAAGACTACTGCCATTTCAGTCAAAACCACTCGAGTAAAGATTAATATTCTGTCGAGCAGAAATGACGAACTATCCACATTTTGAGGCAGGCCTACCGACCCCAGAGGGGGTGAAAGAAGAACAAAACTTGAAAATCAATTACATGTACATCAATGAGGCAGACTGAAGACGAAAGCTAAGGGGATGATGAAATTGAAATGTCTTTATAATGAAGCGCGTGCTTCTTGTATTTTGTCAGCGTGTTTGTTCTCAGCAGCGTCGGAGCCACGGTCCGATGGAGCTTGAGTTAGAAGACGAAAGCTGAGGGGAATGAACTTGAAGAGTATGTTGATAATGAAACGTGTGTTTGTTGAGTTTAATGAGTGCGGTTTGTTCTCAGCGGCCACCGAGTCCCGACTGGAGGAAGTCGTTGATGATCGTCTGCTCCACGTCACCGCCACAAGCCTTGGCTGCATCCAACACTTGGTTCACCAACCTGCGCATACAAAAACAGGAACGGAACCAGTTAGAACTGCGGATACGGACTAGTCAGTATTGAATGTTACCGGCGTTCAGTAAAAGACTGAGCACTAACCCTCAACAAAGTCAAAGTAGTGGCAGATCAGATTCTTGTTTTGTGCAGGAGGAGAAATTAGAAGCATGTGGAAGGAAAGTTCCCTGTGAAATCCCTTTTCTCTGGATAAGACGTGTGGGCGCTCACTGAAAAGGTGACGTTGCAGAGGGTGAAGAGAAGCAACTCTGCTCGGGAAATGTGCAAGCTTTTCTCATTATCTCCCTTGTACGTTCGGCCGACTGAACAACAATGCATCAGAACTTGCGCGAAAGATCCCCCCCCCCCCCATCCCCAGTCCTGAGTATCAAGGGAACCTTAAACAATTTCGACGCAGATGAGGGGGGGGGGGGGGAATTCAAGCAGACGAAAAAAAAAAAAAAAAACTTACTTGAGGTTCAGGAAATCCGCCTTGTCGAAAGTCTGCATGAAACCATCGAAGTTGTCTGCCACTACATCACAATAACCACTCTCAGAGTAGCACTGGCCCTGTCAAGTTAAAAAATAAAGACAAGTTATTTTAGATCCAATCACGTCAGTGCCGATGTTTCATGTGTAACACGTCCGTCATGAGAATGAAGCCCAAGTATCTATTTTACAAAACAAATCAACTGGATAGTGCTTTTATTAACTTTACGAGTTTTCCAAGATTGATGAGGTGAAATATGAAAATTATGTTTCTTACTTGTTTCCCCTTTGAGCAGTGTGAGAAAGTTACATTTAAAAAGAAAGTGAGAGCATTCTAACTTATAAAAACTAAAACAAAACAAAACAAACAAAAAAACCCCAAACAACAACAACAACAACAACAACAACAACAACAACAACAACAACAACAACAACAACAAAACACTACTCTTAAACTTATATACAAAAATACAAAACCGTTGTCCAAAGTGCATTTGTCTTTAATCTGCATACTGATTCTGGCAATGCGTGGTCTGCACATGGCGACTTTCAAAAAATCGTTATCCTTACCATCATAACGAAGGCCTCGTCGTAGAAGGATTTGCAGTTGAGAGTGTTTTGTCTGTAGTAAGTCAGTGATTTCTGCATCTCGCACGGCGCCATCTTGTCAATGAACGCATTGCCCTGCACATAAATTCAGCAGACGTATAACTCGTAGGCTTATGGCGATGACGAAGTTCAAGTGTTCTGTGGTATTACTGTCAATGATGGCAGAAATGCTTATTGTCATGAAAATGAATACACGTGTATTAGCAACGACAAGAACAAGAAAACACCACCACCGTAAAAACAAAACAAAAAAAAAAAAAACAAAAAAAACAAACAAACAAAAACAAAAAACAAACAAAAACAAAACAAAAACAAAACAAAAACAAAACAACCAAAAAACCCCAAAACTAACAACCCCAGCAAACAACCAACTCCACCAACAAACAAAACGTGTAAACATAAACCATCTAAGAATTGTTATTGAATATTTACTATATGCTGACTGGGTTTTCATTTCAGTGCACGACACAGACTACGTTGTTTATGTGAACCGGCTGTATCAACGAGCCACGGGAAATTGGAACTGAGAAGTTAGAAACAACTTCCGCAGTTGATTGTGACGGTGTGTGTCCTTGGGACCCTCTCTCTCTCCATATTTTAAAGGGTCTTTTCGTAAATTTGAAGGGCACACACACCAGATTCTGTCCGCCAGGGTTACGCACAATGGCTCAGCGGAAATGCGATGCTGCAAGTTTTCGCTTTTTGTTGATCTAGTTTCCGGGAGAGTGTTGGAAATATACTGTGACGCGCTGTTCTCAAATTTGTGCGTCAATTTAAGAGTTTTGTGCGTACAAATACGCACATCGGGAACACGGTCGATTGATTATTGAATAAAACTAGAGACGGTCTTTTTTTTCTTTTTTTAAATGAACAAAAACAGCAACTGCAAGAAATAAATGTAACAAAAAGCAACAATAACAAAACGAATTAAGAAAAAATGTGGGAAGAGGGAGAAGAACAACATAAACTTTTCATTTTTTTAATTTCTGCAGGTACATGTCACTAGAACTACCAAAGAAAACATTGCTAAGTCTGGCAAAATTCATTAGAAATACACCTGTCTAAGGCGGTCAGTTTGGCCCCGTCCCTTGGGTGACCGCCTTACACAGGTTTGACTGTAGCAATATCGTCTAATATGTCATGCAGATATGTTTGTAACTATGTTGACATGTTTCACCTTACACACGTGCACTATTGTTTATGTTTGTTCTTTTGTAACATATGTGATGTGCAGTTTGGACTGATGTGATTTCTTCCGTCCTACATGTGTTTTTGTAATTCTGTACGTATGAGAATCATGTATGATGCATTACTTGACATTCCTCCATACCTCAAATGGGGAGAAAAGGAATAAAATCTTTGAATCTTGAACAACAATGAGCACGTGGATGTCTTGTCTACGCATAGGTGACTTGCCCTCGGACGAAACGCACTATACATTCTGACAGACAACACACAGGAACAGTGCAATAAAATGAAATATCAAACAGCTCACGGCGTCTGTGAAGAGACTGCGTCCGCCCTCCAACCGCTGGCAGTACTTTCCGCCGTAGGCTAGAGCGTAACCGTGGCTGCCACACTGGAAGCGTTGCTCGAAACAGTCGTAGAAGGAACAGTCCCCGGCCGCAGCTTTGGCTTCACACTCGGCGGAAATATCTGTAGAAAGACAGGAGGAACGCAGTCTTAGTGTCAGATTTTTGTTTTGTACAAAGGCCACGTGTGTTCGTTGATAACTGTCGGCGGTTGTGTGCGCGCGCGCGCGCGCGCGCGTGTGTGTGTGTGTGTGTGTGTGTGTGTGTGCCGGTGTGTAAAGGGGGGGGGGGTGTCGCTCGGCTTGTTTGCATTTTTCTCCGCAGAGAGAGAGAGAGAGAGAGAGAGAGAGAGACAGACAGACAGACAGGGGGAGGAGGGGGTTAACGTCCTTTTCCACCACATACGGGTGATATCAAAGACGGCGCAACAATGAAAATGCCAGCACAAATATTTGGCGCCCGCCGGGATTCGAACTCACGACCCGAGCATTAGAAGTCCAACGCTCTACCATTCGGACATTTCGGCTCCCCCGAGAGAGAGAGAGAGAGAGAGAGAGAGAGAGAGAGATCTTCTTCAGATAGCTGGTGGTGGAGCCGCGGTGGTGCCTTGCTCAATTCGTACTTTTGGCCGTTACAAGTCAGACAGACAGACAGACAGACGTTAATTACCAGCTGTCGCAGACACTGTGCCTTTCTGACGTGGTCCGCCGAAGAGGAACCCGCTGCACACCTGCACGGCCATCAGTAGAGAACAGATTTTCAGCATCATCTTGGAGGAATCTTCGTCACTGAACAGCTACGTCGCTAGAAAAACTCAGATACGTCAATGGCTTCAGAACCGCTTGTGATCGGCGTATCAGTCAGTTGGTGTCACTGTGAAGTTATATCGCAGGTCAATGGTTCCTTACTCTGCAAAAGGACATATTTATACTGGTGGAATCGTGTGGTTATGAAAACCGTTTGCACGTATCCTGGCACGTGACTGTAATCGATAAACGGAGTCTTGTCGCGTGACTGACCTCACGTGTTTCGAGACGATGCCAGACTATACTGGGCAACAAAAGTAACGTGCTACGTCTTTTCGTTGTGTGATAGAGAAAACTGCAAATACTATCAAAATGGCCTTTTGTCACCCAAATGAAGTTTTCCAGCCCCCAAGTGCCCCCCCTCCCCCTCCTTCGCAGACAGACAGAGACAGACAGACAGACAGACAGACAGACAGACAGACAGACAGAGACAGACAGACAATCTTTCCTTTCAAAACCCCTCCTTAAGCGCCGTGAGCACTCAGTTAGGGTGGAGCCGTGCGCTATATCAAGTCTCCATCATCATCATCATCATCATCATCATCATCATCATCATCCACCATTATGACATTTTAACAGAAGTGGACAGTACACTGATGAAGCAAATCGGGTTTTCAAAGGAAACAACGACGGCCACCACTACCAAACACAAAGAAAGCAAAACAAACAAACTTAAAGAAAAACTCAAGCGAAACCCCACAAAAGCAAGAAGAAGAAGAAGAACAACAACAACAACAACGACAACATTATTCATCAGATTTCTGTAGTGGGTTATACATTTGTTCTCTCTCATATTAAATCTAGTGGCCGAACGAGGTAGGGTGGGGTGGGTGGGTGTTTGGGAGTTTAACGTCATTTTCCACCACATCAGCGGGTTTGTGGGTGTTTGGGGGTTTAACGTCCTTTTCCACCACACAGGGTGATACCAAAGACGGGGCAACGATGAAAAAAGCCAGCACAAATATTTGGCTCCAGCCGGGATCGAACTCACGACCCGAGCATTAGAAGTCCAACGCTCTACCATTCGACCACCCCGGCTCCCCCCCACCACATAAGCGAACGAGGTCGGATACGTGATGTTTTTGAATGTTTCATAAGTATGCAGGAGTCTCTGGCATATGAAGTCTGGAGACATGTTTTGGAAAGAGATAACACGACACGTTGAGGGTCACTGCCTACCTTCATCTGTTACTTAACCTGAGACAGGCGTACATGCAACGTGATGCTCTATTGGTCACGCGAACCGCCATGCGTATACTGAGCTCAGTTAACTGGTCACGTGAACCGCCATGCGTATACTGAGCTCAGTTAACTGGTCACGTGAACCGCCATGCGTATACTGAGCTCAGTTAACTGGTCACGTGAACCGTCATGCGTATACTGAGCTCAGTTAACTGGTCACGTGAACCGCCATGCGTATACTGAGCTCAGTTAACTGGTCACGTGAACCGCCATGCGTATACTGAGCTCAGTTAACTGGTCACGTGAACCGCCATGCGTATACTGAGCTCAGTTAACTGGTCACGTGAACCGCCATGCTTACTGAATTCTGAACCAGGATGTGAATTGAAGGAAATGTCAGATTACTATGAGAGAGAAGAGTCGTCAAAACAAAACAACAACAACAACAACAACAACAACACACACACACACACACACACACACACACACACACACACACACACACACACACACACACACACACACACACACAAAGAAACAAACAAGAGATCAGCAGTAAGTCTATTGATTCATTTGAGGAAAATGACCATACGATTACGTCAATCTCATTTATCTTGAAATCACCCCATTTCCCGTACAGTGACGTCATGGGCGTACTGTGTTTTGTCGGCACACGGCAGAGTACAGGGGCAACGCTTTGACCTTGGGGTTTGCCGTGGAGTTGTCAAATTATCTACCTTGGTCAAATTATCTACCTTGGTCAAATAATCTCCCTTGGTTTAAAATCTCATGTCAGCGCATGGTCTGCTGGATTTTGTTTGAGTTTCTGCTTTGTGAATTGTCTACTACAACTGTTCGATCAAACCAGGTACGGAGAATTACATCTTCGTCCAAATTCTGTTAAATTTTATAGAGACATCTTTGAAACTGCTCGCACTAGTATGACATTTCTCGCTCTGCTGAACTAAGGATATCACAGCGATTTGCTACGCGCGTGTAACACAATACAGAATGAGAAGACCACTCTACATTAGCAACAAGTTTAACTCATTCAAGACGGGCCGATTTTTCCTCAGCCATCTCCTGTAGACGGGGCCAATTTGTGAGGTTCAGAAAAAAACATTAAAAAGTAACAAAACAAGATACAGACTTGACATTTTCAGGGTAGTTGACTAATATGTTTATGCAAATATTGCTGAAATTTCAACTTTCAAAGTTACACATCTTTGTTGTTAGTCATGTTGTACAAACAAAAAAATCACGATCCGCAGATGTGGCTGTTCGTTTGAAGCCGATGTGTGCTGTAGGGCCGCATATGCGGCCGTTCGTCCAGCAAGAGTTAATAATATTAATGTCATCTATTCCCATGAAGGATTCGCGGTTAACTGAGGGTCAAGAACACAGTTCTTGAACCCCGCACAAGTGAAATCTCTTTTTGGTTTCGTCATTCCACACGCTCTCGCTAAAACACAGACAGCCCTTGGCAAACGATTTAATGGCGTGTCTGAAGTTTTGTTTTTGTGAGATGCCTACAGCTTCATATCACGTCCCTGTTCAATATTTATAAACAGGACGAATTGAAGTGTGCATCTCTTATCCAACAGCAATTAATCACGATTCTGATGTGAGTTGACAACTGAATGGGAACCGGTATGCTACAGGGTTTTCCACTTGAGGGTTAAAATGTCGTTCTATTAAATTTATTGGCATACCACGCGTTTCCCTGCATTTTACAACTATTACTTGAGAGAGAGAGAGAGAGAGAGAGAGAGAGAGAGAGAGAGAGAGAGAGAGAGAGACAGACAGACAGACAGACAGAGAGAGACAGAGAGCTGAACTTAAACACCACCACCACCAACAGCAGCAGCAACCACACCAGCAGCAGCAACAACAACAGGAGCAGCAGCAGCAACTAGCAACAACAACACCACCAACAGCAACAACAACAGGAGCAGCAGCAGCAACAGCAGCAACAACACCACCACCAACAGCAACAACAACAGGAGCAGCAGCAGCAACAGCAGCAACACCACCACCAACAACAACAACAGGAGCAGCAGCAGCAGCAACACCACCACCACCACCAACAACAACAGGAGCAGCAGCAACACCACCACCACCACCACCAACAGCAGCAGCAGCAACAACATCACCAACAGAAACGCCAATAGGAGCAGCAGCAACACCACCACCATCACCAACAGTAGCAGCAACACACCTGTGTGTGTGTGTGTGTGTGTGTGTGTGTGTGTGTGTGTGTGTGTGTGTGTGTGTGTGTGTGTGCGCGCGCGCGCGCGCGCGCGCAGCATGCGTGTATGTTCCTTTTTTAACAGATTTCTTCATTGATTTTGTCTGTTTTCAAACCAAGATAGATAATTTAGCGCGAATATACAGACATCACAGCTAAAGAACCTCCCTCACACGGGAAATGCATGATACACAGTATGGTCACCTCCTCATCCTCTAAAATGACTGTATGTTCACCAAAAGAAGCGAGACCCCAAGAATTCAGCCAGTCGCGTCCCGCGGCATTATGAGCACAACACATGGCATGGTCTGGCAAACTTTTTGCCAGACACTACAACGAGGGCAGCACATGTAGTCTGATATGATCGACTGAAACATGGACCTCCCCCCCCCAAAAAAAAAACAACAAACAAACAAACCAACAACAACAACCAACCAAACAAAAAAAAAAACCCACCAAAAACAACCAAACAAACAAAAAGAAAGAAAGAAAGAAAGAAACAAACAAAACAACAGCAACAACAACAACAACAACAACAACAACAACAACAACAACAACAACAACAACCCCCCAAAACCCAGCAAGTCCACTGACGTCATTTGAGGAAAATGACCATTACGATTACGTCAATCTTTCTTTCATTTTGAAATCACCCCTTTTCCTATACAATGACGTCAATACAATGAAGTCATGGACATACTGTATTTTGCCAGTACACGGCAGAGTAAAGGGGAAGGGCTTTGACCTCGTAGTTTGCCGAACGGAGTCGTCAAATTATCTACCTTGGTTTGAAACGATGATCTCATGTCAGCTAATGGCTAGTTCGGGCAAACCCATGAGCAGCGCTGAGCTTTAACGCTCGCCAACTCGACAATGGCCCCTAAAGATGGTGTCTGGCGAACTCGATTTACGGTACTATTCGCCCGGCTGGTGACCTGAAAATTACCGCCAGTGGTGGAGATTCCGTACCTGTACACGGACTCTTGACACGCGTTGTAAACAGCAGCAGCAGCCCTTTGTAATCGGCACAAATTTGTTTAAACTTGATTCGATCAAAAAACATGAGCAGTCAGCTGGACACAGAGATTGTTGCCAGAAGGAGAGTGCACAAAAATGAAACAGTTGTTGTTGTTGAAAGTTATCTTGTTTATTAGCTGCAATAGTTATACAATTTAAAATAGGACCGCAATCAAAGGGTCTGGGAACCTGAAAAATTTTCTGGCAACCTCAACTTCCCAGGTTGGGAGCCCGGCTGGCTCAGCCCTGCCCATGAGTGATCGGGGACGCCACATCCTGGGTTAGTGGGGAAGCCATGCCTAGCTCATGGCCTGCTGGATTTTGTTTGAGTTTCTGCTTTATGAATTGTCTACAACTGTCCGATCAAACCAGGTACGGAGAATTACATCTTCGTCCAAATTCTGTTAAATGTTATAGATACACCTTTGAAACTGCTCGCACTAGTATGACATTTCTCGCTCTGCTGAACTAATGATATCACAGCGATTTGCTACGCGCGTGTAACACCATAGAGAATGAGATGACTTCCCTACATTAATCAGCAACAAGTTTAACTCATTCAATACGGGCCGAATTTTCCTAAGCCATCTCCTGTAGACGTGCCAATTTGCGAGGTCCAGAAAAAAAAGCAAAACAAGATACAGACTTGACATTTTCAGGGTAGTTGACTAATATGTTTATGCAGCTATTGCTGAAATTTCAACTTTCAAAGTTAAACATCTTTTTTGTTAGTCCTGTTGTACACACAAAAAAATCACGATCCGCATATGCGGCTGTTCGTCTGAAGCCGATGTGTGCTGTAGGGCCGCATATGCGGCCGTTCGTCCAGCAAGAGTTAATAATATTAATGTCATCTATTCCCATGAAGGATTCGCGGTTAACTGAGGGTCAAGAACACAATAATTGAACCCCGCACAAGTGAAATCTCTTTTTTGTTTCGTCACTGCACATGCTCTCGCTAAATTAAAACACAGGCAGCCCCTGGGAAATGTTTTAATGGCATGCCTGAAGTTTCGTTTTTGTGAAATGCCTACAGTTTCATGCCCCTGTTCAATATTTATCAAAAGGAATGACGAGTTGAAGTGTGCATCACTTATCCAACAACAGTTAATCACGATTCTGATTTGAGCTGATAACGGAATGGGAACCGTTTTGCTACAGGGTTTTCTCATTTTTTAAGTATGGGTACACATGAACACATGTTCTCATCAGGCATCACGATCACCGTCAGTAACATTTGACAATGGTATGCATGACTATAGGAAACAGTGCACGGTAAGACCAGTGGGTTTTCAACTTGCGGGTTAAAAAGTCGTTCTATCAAATACTTTGGCATAGTATGCGTTTCCCTGCATTTTACAACTACCGTAATACAATTGAGAGAGAGAGAGAGAGAGAGAGAGAGAGAGAGAGAGAGAGAGAGAGATGGTGGGTGGGTGGGTGTTTGGGGGTTTAACGTCCTTTTCCACCACATACGGGGTACAAAGACGGGGCAACGATGAAAAGGCCAGCACAAACATTTGGCCCCAGCCGGGATACGAACTCACGACCTGAGCATTAGAAGTCCAACGCTCTACCATTCGGCCACCCCGGCTCCCCGAGAGAGAGAGAGATAGAGAGAGAGAGAGAGAGAGAGAGAGAGAGAGAGAGAGAGCTGAACTTAAACAACCACCACCACCACCACTACAAAATTACAGAAGAATTCTTCGTCCACATTGACGCCTTGTTAGCACAGCCTGGAAAGGAAATCTCGCAGCAAACCTTATTCACATCGTCGTGAAACCTGCACACCAGCTTTCGTTCTCTTTTGAATGGGGGGTGGGTAGGTGTTTGGGAGTTTGTCTCTTTTTTCCCCTACCTAAGGGTGACATCAAAATATCAAAGACGGGGCAACGAGAGAAAGGCCAGCACACAATAATGTGGCCCCAGCCGGGGTTCTCTGTTGAAAAGCCGGGGGGAGGGCGGGGGGGGTGGGGGGGGGGGCAGAACAGTCGGGGGTTATGTAAGGTTGGTACGGACGACCTACTTCTACATTATCGTGCTGAACTGCCGCGCGTACTGTTCTACGGCCCTGTACCACACCGCACGCACCGGTAACGCTCTACTCACCCACCTCTTTTTGATACAGCGCATTCCATCCACCTCGCAGAACAGTTCGACATATAAGCCTAATTTGAGTATCCCGAAAATCCTTTAACCCACAGTTTCATTCAGTAATTCATTCTTTTTTGTATGAAAGACGGCTTATCAAAAACTTGTCTTACTTCCCTCAAATTCTGTGGCAGTATAACTGAATGCAAACATACGTTACGAAGTAGAGCGTGTAGGATACATGCTCTCTGCTACATTACACAACTCAGGGTTCCTCGGTGATGTTACTACCAACTTTGTTGCTGGGTTGGCGTGTTCTACGACAGAATGTCACAGGGGGGGGGGGGGGGGGGGGGGGGGGGGGGGGGAGGGGGGTGTTTGCGAGTTTAACGTCCTTTTCCACCACGTATGACAGAATGTCAGAGGACAAAATCATGTGTTGTGCACGGAAAACGCTCTTGTCTATTGCTCGTATGTGTTGACGCTTTGTGTTTTGTGATACAAACTATTGCTGCAACCTGTTACTCTTATTCAAAACAAACAAGCATGGAATCCAATATCATTTGATGAACTTCCGTGGTGTATTTTATTGGGACGATCACACCGAAAGGTATTGCGGGGTCGGCATGAACTACGCTTTATCTGAGCGAGGTGGGTGACTCATGTATCATCAGAGGCATACATTTTGTATGCGTGTATATACAAAACCGGTCCGCACTGTAGAGGAAAAAAAAAATTCAAGCTCACTAACTGGGTGAAGTCTGTGACCCGTCAGTGCGCTCCACACAATCCTCAGCCCTGTTCCTGGTCCGTCGCTTCTATACTCCTGCGACGACGCCCAAATCGGGCGAACCGAGACAGAGCCGAGCTAAGAGATACCTAAGAAGGAAAAAACAAAAATAGTCGGTGACAAGGAAAGTGGACAGTTGCGAACAACTTTGAGGTCCCCGTGTTATTTCGCAGCGGTGTGCACAGAAGCGGTGAAAACTGTCGCATTCACCAGCACAGTGCATTTTCAGCCTGTTTAGACATTAGAGTTATTGCCTGCATGAGTTATCCCCCGTGCATACACAGACCCGCAGCATGCATGCATATATCGTGACAGCTTTGTGCTCTGCCACGAAAAAAATGCGTGCTTGTTGCGACAAGGGAGACAACTCATGCAGGCAATAATCTCTAAACAGGCTGAAAATGTACTGTGCTGGTGAATGTGACAGTTTTCACCGCTTCTGTGCACACTGTGAAATAACACTGGGACCTCAAAGTTGTTCGCAACGGTCCACTTTCCTTGTCACCGATTTTTTTTTTCCTTCTTAGGTATCACTTAGCTCAGATCGGTCTCGGTCAGCCCGATTTGGGCGTCGTCGCAGGGACCTAGAGAAGCAACGGACCCGGAACAGGGATGCACAATCCTGTCCCGCGTTGAATACAGTCGCATAATCACCAGCTTCAACGTCGCTGGTTTCGAGCACAACGTCTAACCGCCTACCGGTCGCAAAACGATGTCTCTCAACGACAGTTCCCTACCAGTCCTCGACCTGGTGAAAGCGAAAGACCCTAACCATCGACTGAACGTAGCAAGGGAGCTGGTGCGAGCGCTGGAAACTGTGGGGTTTCTCTACGTGGATAACGTGCAAGGGTTCGACTCCAAGAAGCTCATGGAAAACACACGCTGGTTGTTCGGGCTGCCGGAGGAGGAAAAGCGACGCGTGTCGAAGAAAGCTTGGAACCCCGCTGGGAAAAACCAGTTCAGAGGTTGGTCAGTGTGTTTTTGGTGTGTTTGTGGTTGATACTATGTTAGTAGTGGCTTGGTGTTTGTCAGTAACGGTAGGGCCACAGATGTATGGGGCGACATATTGAAATAACATCGCATAATTTTGTCAGTGTTTTGGCTGTTCGGTGTTACTGGTTGTCGATAACATCTGTTGACAACGTGGTTTACCTCCTGTTGTTGTTGTCATTGGCGGTGGTGGTGGTGGTGGTGGTGGTGGTGGTGGTGGTGGTGTGTGTGTGTGTGTGTGTGTGTGTGTGTGTGTGTGTGTGTGTGTGTGTGTGTGGAGAGAGAGAGAGAGGGGGGGGGAGAGAGAGAGGTGGGGGGGGGGAGAGCGAGGTGTGTGTGTGGGGGAGATAGATAGATAGATAGATAGAGAGAGAGAGAGATGGGTGGGTGTTTAGGAGTTTAACGTCCTTTTCCACCACGTATGTGTGATGGGTGATATTAAAGATGGGGCAACGAGAAAAAGGCCAGCACAAATATTTGGCCCCAGCCGTGACTCCAACTCACGGCCCGAGCATTGAGAGTCCAACGCTCTACCATTCGGCTATCCCGGCTCCCCAGAGCCAGAGAGAGAGAGAGAGAGAGAGAGAGAGAGAGAGAGAGAGAGAGAGAGAGAGAGAGAACGAACGAACGAAACTTTATTTTACAAGGATAAAATGTTAGGTATGCAGACCTGCCTTACATCTTGTCCTTGCTAGACTACTGATATATATATATATATATATATATATATATATATATATATACACAAAGTGATCTCTAAATAAGTAGACCACACACAAACACACGACCATGCTACTACATACATACATCAAGTATCAAGTATCAAGAGAGAGAGAGACAATGACAATGACAATGACAATGTCACTTTATTTTTCAAGGATGTAAGATTAGGTACAGCGTCCTTTCTTCTATCTTGTCCTTGCTACATTCTACTACTACTACTATTACCACACACACACACACACACACAAATACACACACACACACACACACACACACACACACACACACACACACACACACACACACACACACACACACACACACACACACACACACACACACGCTCTTTCTCTCTCTCTCTCTGAGAGAGAGAGAGAGAGAGAGAGAGAGAGAGAGAGGGGGGGGGGACGCAGAAAGCTGTATCCCTATTAACATAACACACAAATGCAACTTCAACAAATTCATCGTCGTCTGAATTGTGCCAGGGTATTCCAAGGGCGATCCGACAAAGGTGTCGTACAAGGAGGCATTCGAGATTGGCCAAGAACCGTCTGAGGGCATCAAGCATGAGATCAGTGAGTCTGCACACCCCTTCTTCAAGGAACCGAACCTGTGGCCCACCGGCCCGGAGCGCAGCAAGAAATTCCACTCGGAGGTCATGGCTCATTACAAGTAAGATGTCTAGATTTATCAGGCGAAAAAAACAACAACAAAAAACCAAAAAACAAACTTGTTTCCGATTTCTCCTCCTTCGAAATGAGATATGTTCGGCATGTAACTTTCACAAAAGGGAAATAACTGAAACAACAACAACAACAAAGCAAAACAACAACAGCAACAACAACAAAGCAAAACAAAGCAAAACAACAACAAAAACAAAACATTACCCCCAGTCTTACCTTCGCCCCCTTTTGTCACAAATGGACCTGCCCATCTGACGTTAGGCACCCGTAGATATTAGGCCCCTGTTGTTAGGGTGGGTGGGTGTTTGGGGGTTTAACGTCCTTTTCCACCACATACGCCCCCTGTTGTTAGGCTTGACCCACCCAACAGTCTTAAGATCACAAATCCTGCTCCTCACATTCGTCAAACGTTTTAACTTTGTAATTCCAGACATTCATTCTTATCCTCTAACAACACTCTTGAGAAGATCCCATTTAAACAAAATTATCTTTAAGAAATCAGTGGCTCTTTGTGAAAAAAAGTGCCAGTCTTGTTGAACTTCAAGAAATAAAAAAACAAAAACAAAAAAAAACCAAAAAAACAACAACAAAAAAACAGGGCTTCGACCGAAAACCGTTATCTCATTTGAGGTTTGTGACTGAGTAAAGGACTTTTAACTGAACGTAACCTGAGTGACCCTTTTAGCAGATAAGGTCGCCTTTACCTGACGTAGCTGAATGTAAATCATCGTAAGTTTCCTTACGGGGTCATGAACTTGTAAAGTATATATATGCAGGTCATGGGACAGAGGTTATGCGCCGTTGTCGTAATCGACGTGAAAAGCTTGATCGTTGTGTATTGTCGCTTATGTCCAGAGAAATTTTCGTTTAGTCTAAGGGCGTGGTGTGTGTGTGTGTGTGTGTGTGTGTGTGTGTGTGTGGTGTGTGTGTGTGTGTGTGTGTGTGCGTGTGCGTGCGTGCGTGCGTGCGTGTGGTGTGTGTGTGTGTGTGTGTGTGTGTGTGTGTGTGTGTGTGTGTGTGTGTGTGTGTGAGGGAGGTGGGTTAGTTAGTTAGTTACGGCTTAACGCCGCGCAAGCAACAAAAGCTAATTCGCGGCAAAGGGGGAAGGGGGGGGGGTGGAGGAGAGGGGTAGGCGATTAGATTTTCAAGGTCACTACCTACAGTTCAAAGACGCAGAGAAAAAAATCATCATCATTAACATTTAAAAAAAAAAGAAAAAAAGCCGCGACGCGCTTTCGCTACATTGAAATACAAGGGTTGAGGATGCTAAAAGCAAACAAACAAACAAACAAACAAACAAACAAAACCCTCACGTGCTGCATGGTATAGTACTAATGAGGAAGTCAGCTGCTGCCCAGCGAATTGAAGTCTGAAGTCTTCTAAGATGCGACGCTGGTGTTATGAGCTGGACACATCAGACAAGGGGAAGCGTGCAGGGTGTCTGTATGCATAAGCGTGGCTTTGGCGCTGGCCGCCTACAGAGAGAAAAGCCATACCAGCCACAAACGGCCTTGCGCTTGTGAACGGCGAGCAAATTGTTTTATGGGACGGTTAGTACTTTTGTCTTGTGCAGAACCCATGAAAAGAACGAGTTTGAGTGATGGGCGTATAGGGGCTGTTGTATCCGGAAGGTTCACATATCGTGCATTGTGTTTAACTGTCGCGGCTTCTTGGTTTGGAAAACAGGGGCTTTTGCTGTGTCCAACTGATTTTCAAGTATCTGCCCCCCTCCCAAAAAACAAAACAAAACAAACAAACAAACACCCCCCCCCCCCACCACCACCACCAAAAACCTACCAACCAACCAACCAACCAACCAACCAACCAAACAAACAAACAAACAAAAAAAGAAAAAAAGCAACAAGGGTGGGTGGGTGGATGGGTGGGTGTTTGGGGGTTTAACGTCCTTTTCCACCACATACGGGTGATATCAAAGACGGGGCAAGGATGAAAAAGCCAGCACAAATATTTGGCCCCAGCCGGGATACGAACTCACGACCTGACCATTAGAAGTCCAACGCTCTACCATTCGGCCACCCCGGCTCCCCAGACAGCACAAAAAACAACAACAAAACAACAACAACAACAAACCAACACCCCCCCCCCCCCCCAAAAAAAAAAAAAAAAAAAACCAACCCAAAAAACCCCAAAACAAAAACAACAACAACAACAACAAAAACCAACAAAAAACAAAAAGCAACGTTTCCCATGTGGACAGTTTCTTGAAGTCACGCATCGCTTGTTCTCTCCCTCTTGACAGCACAATGCTGAACTGTGGCTTGGAGGTCTTGCGGCTTGCCAGTCTGGGCTGCGGTCGGGAGGAGAACTGGTTCGAATCCCTCATCTTCCCGGGCACAGTGTCGTCCCTGGCACTACTGCATTACCCACTGCGCCCTTGCGCCACTCCCCAAGCGGCCATGGACGGCGACACACCTTTGTGCTGTCAGGACCACGCAGATTCCGGTGAGCTATAGGGGACCTAAATCCGGGACGGGGATCCGGCTGGAAGGTCGGAACTTTCCCTTCTTTAGTTGGGAAAAGATCCTAACCTCGTTCAAATCCAAATGCGCTTAGCCCCGTTTTCCGTATGACGGTAGAAGAATTCACTGTAGCTTCTAGTCAGGATGTGGCGTCCCCGATCACTCATGGGTTGCCCGAACTATGTAGCTTCGAGCCTGTGCTCAGTGTCAGAATTCGCGAGACGAAATAGTATTACAGTGTCGTAGACAGCGGGGATGTAACTATAGTCTCTGAGGCGGAAACTGCTTCTTACAAAGCTCTGAGGCTGTTTTGCCAAATGAACAGATGTTCCTTCTGGCCATTGCAATCATTTTTGTCACTTTGCGCCTTCTAATAGTAGAGAAATGTGACATTTTTTTTACCTACGCTTCCATATCTGTACTACACGTCGATCGGCAAAGTCGCTGAAAATAGCCACCAATCAGCACTGTCTAGCTGGGCCCGCATGCAAAACGAGGTCAATTTAACCCTCGGCTACGGACCTAACCCAGACTAGCTAGTCCGAGGCTAATGGGAGCGATTTAGCACGATGTAGAAGTCGAAGTTAGAGCGTGGACTAGCTAACCCGGCAATCTATTTTAAGCTTGGGGAAATCCCTTTGATGCGCATGCTCCAGACGTGGGTTTTGTTTCCGTTCAATAACTTCCTTGCCATGTGCGGTCTTTTCGAAGAAACAATGGCGACTTAATGCTGACGTTTCCTGGGATGTCTCGTTCAATGGCGTCTTTGATACTGTCAATGATCGAAGAATCTCCTGCCAGTGAACTTTTTGAATATTTACTCATCGTCACCAAAGATGTCAAATGGGTTCTGACGGTCACGGAAGATGCGGTGAGCGTAATAACTCTCTTTGATTCCGACTCAGTGCAATTGCCGCCATCCTTGCTTCTCGGTAACCCCGGGGTTAGCAGACTTATCAGCCCGAAAATGCCCCAATAGTTTGACGCCCGACTTTTGCTCAAAGTTAGAGCTAACCTCGACTCGCACATGAGAAAATTTAACCCTAGAGCTAGATTAGTTCGAGGTTAAGGCCGTTCTTAACCGGGCGAACCACCAGTCCGGCGAACTTGTTCGGCGAACTGTGTAGTGTATACGAATAGGGCGAGCGCGCACACATACGTAGTTCCAGAGGTTCGGCCAAACTAGTTCTCTTTCTTAACCGATCGTTAATGATATGCATACGTCATCGCCTGAACCGTGACAAGGCGAGAGTTGAGACAATCGTAAACAACCAAAATGGCCGCCTTCGTAGATCGAGACGACGAGGCATTAGCTGTAGTTATCGTTTTGAGTGAACTCTTGGAAGCCGAGGAAGAGGAGAAAAGAGGAAAAGAGCGCAAGAGAGGGAAATGTCAAGTGAGTCGATAGCCGCCATGCCGTCCGCCATTTTCCTCAACTTTGTACATGCGCACAACAGCTCTCCCCCGAGCAACCAATCAGAGCGCAGGATCGGCCAAAGGATCGCGAGGGTTCCCACGACACGCTGTGCAGACTTCAAACCTAGTTCGGCGAACCTTTCGAACCAGGGTTTGGGAAGAAGCGTTCGGTCGGTTAAGAAACAACGTGCGCGAATCTAGTTCGCCGTACTCTTCGAACCTAGTTCGCGAACCAAAAGTTCGTCCGGTTAAGAACGGCCTTTAGACTTTAGCCCGGGGCTAAAATCCCTAACCTCGACTTTTACATGCGGGCCCTGATCTTCACTGAGTCCGCAACCAAATAACGTCTGCTCAGTACGCGGTACGCCCTTCTACGTACGGAAGAGAACATTACCATAATTTTACCCTAAACTGACAGAGTCACCGCAATGGATTCACCGACACGCTACATTGTGTCCCAAGTGACTGATTCTGATACATAGAGAGTCAGCGCATTCGATGAAAAGTTTTTTTCACAGCGTTGTTGTTGTATGCCGCTTGACAAACGTGTTGAGACTTTCGTGTTACGAGCGCGCGAGACGGGTTACAGCGGGCAGTTCATGTTTTGTGAGTTGTCCGTCATCTGCCTGACGGGTTGGCACATGCTGTGCCGGCATGCGTAGACACGTGTGTGACGGGTACACAGTCCGATTGTTCGCTCCATGTTTTTGACTTGTAAACTAACAGATGAACATTTCTGTAGGGAGCCCTACAGAAATGTTCATCTGTTAGTTTATAAGTCCCCCCCCCCCCCCCCAAAAAAAAAAGCCAAAAAAGGGCGATTCTTCTCGCTGTGTACGTCGACTGGGCTGGAAATGGCATACTTATGAACAGATGTGTATTATTCAATAATGTTGACCATGTCGGCAAAACATGAAAGTACTAGCATCGAATTTATATGTTTTCATTTGACAATGGATAACATTTTGATACATCTGGTGTTTTTTTCTGGTTGCTGTTGGGAACTGTGCAGTTTTCATCGCAAAGCTAACAGAAGAGATAACTTGGTTGCGAGTCAAGTTATGTCCCCTTTGTGGAGACAATGTTGATGCTTATAAGAGGGTGAGATGGGTGTTTAGGGGTTTAACGTCCTTTTCCACCACATAGGGTGACATCAAAGACGGGGCAGCGATGAAGGGGCCAGCACAGTATTTGTCTCCAGCCGGGATCGAACTCACGACCCGGGCATTAGGAGTCCAACGCTCTACCATTCGGCCACCCCGGCTCTCCTAAAGACAGAGTTCGGAATAACAGTTAGATATCATATTACGAAATGCCTATAATCGTTCAGTCGGGTCTCGGTAGGAATATCTTCTTTTCCTTTAACCTCTCCATTCGCATGTTGCAGTCTTGGTGACCCTGCTTGACACGTTCCAATACCCGGGGCTTCAGATCTGGCGGGAGGACGGTCAGTGGATGGAAGTGCCGGTGCGCCCAAACTCCCTCGTTATGAATATCGGCCAGACGCTGTCGGCGATATCCGGGGGTCGTTTCAAAGCCACTCGACATCGCGTGAGAGACATTCTAGTCGACCGGTTCTCTGCCGCTTTCTTTCTGGAGCCGAAATACGACGGAGACATCACCGTTCGGATGTTCGGGACAGAAGGGGAAGACAACCGCCTGCAGAGTGAAGAGGAGGTCATCAAGCATTACGGCCCTTGGCTGATCGACAAAATGCGAAACAAGCCCGAGTACCGTGACTTCGTTGCTCTTGAATTCAGCACAGTGTGACAAGTTCATGTTTTGTTTTTGCCTAGAACTTTAGCTGCTCATAAAATTTGCAGACTTTGCCGTTCTGCCACTGGCAATCACATGAGTTATTACGACTGATTTTAGCTTTGAAATTTTTTTTCGCCCAGTCTTCGTATTTCACAGTTGATGCTGTTGTCTCTGAGACTTCCACGCTAAACATATTTAAAGTACTAAATGAAGACTGGCCGACGTATATCGAATATAAAGACGAATCCGGCAAAATTCAAGGGAGAGAAATGCAGCCGATTTTTTTTGCCTGATTACTGTCCCTTTAGAAAGGCCTGACAGAAGGGAAGTCTGGTGGTGGGTGGGGTGGGTGGGTGGGAGGGGGGGGGGGGCGAGGAGTGTCTTTGATAAACAAAACCGTGATCTTGCAGCGCATAAACAGCAATTTTGCACAGTGGGTGTTGCCTCTAATGTCTTAACAAAACCTTACCGTCGCTTCATACGCAGAAGGATGGGAAATTCCCGAAAAACTACGTGAGTAGAAGTCGAGAAAACTGACCATTATTATGATCACGCGCTGTGATCGTGGTGTCCTAGAAAGAACAACGATTAGTAGAATTAGTTAACCTTGGAATGCGCCGGCCGGAAAGGCAAACATTTAAGCTTCAATTCTCTGCCGTTAGACGTTTTGACAACGGCCACAAACGACGGCCGGTTTTGTGTGGAAACTATTTTTTTGAAGTGATATTACCGAAATGCCAGTTATGTTTGTGTGGTATGTTTCAGTTAAAAACCCTGGCTCTCATTGTACACGTGTACATGTGTAATTCATAGAAAAATGCCGCAGCCAGCCCGTTTTGCGTTTGAGTGATCACAATCAGTTTAAAACCCCTGCTATCGATGGTGAGTATTAAGTCATTGTCACATGTGCACTGAACTGATTCCTATGATTAGTCAGATAAAAAGCAGTCACTTATCTGGCCTTGCTTTAACGATGCATTAAAGCCGGCACACCTTGTAACTACTCTCCGGTTTGTGTAATTATCGTTGAAGGGTGAATGTGGTACCTGAGTGAAAATGACACACTGCTGTGAAGTGAATACTGACAACACGTAAAGGTGTAATTTTACATGCGTCGCGCTGCGGCCCAGCCAAAACAGTACCCTAGTCACACCTGCATGCAATAAATGTGCGTGTCATTTTGAAGGGGAAGGGTGGGGGTGGGGGGGGGGGGGGCGGGGATTGCGAGATGACCCCAGTCACGTGGCTAAGAGGTCGAGGTCGTACCTTTAGCTATCATTGGCTTGTTCCCGAGTTAATTGCGAGACTGACGTTGTCAGCGTGCAGTGTAAATACATGTATCCCGTATGAGTAGATGCTGTGGAATACCACACTGTTCACAATACAGATATAGGTGGCGCACCTTAGAGACAAAATCAGTGGATATCAGCGTGCCGTGTAAATATCCCGTATGAGTAGATGCTATGGAATACCACACTGTTTACAATACAGGTATAGGTGGCGCACCTGAGAGACAAAATCAATGGGCCGATGAATTATCCTCGGTCATATCCAACCAGTCAGAAAACGTCTAATTAGGCAGCTGATGAAAAATCCTCGGACATTTTCAACCAATCGACGACGTCGTATATCATTCACCGCGGCACACCTTAATAATAATAATAATAATTGTATAGGCGCTTTACTCAATTTCAGAATCGGCTCAGAACTGAACCCAAGACGCATGCTCACGTGAATCACACGCATTCTCTCACACACTGGACATAAACACATTTACAATCACGTGGTGCGAAGGGTCAGCTCAGCTATATAAGTTTCGGAATTTAGAATTGCATGTATTTTTCAAAGTTGGTGGGCTGAACATTTCCAAATCAGAGGGGGAGGAAGCCGGAGTACCCGGAGAGAACCCCCGACGATCGGCCCGAATGATCGGTGCCACATACGAGAAGGAAAAATTCTTTGCTCCGAGTGGGACTCGAACCCCTGACCTCTCGCAAGTCTCTTAACCACTAGACCACCGACCGCCCTTTTGCAAGAGTTTGTTAGGTACAAACATTTATCAGCCACGTGGCTCATGGCTCTGCCCAGCGCACGCATTAATTTTGGGCTGTGTAGGGACAAGTAGCGCCACTCACCTGCAGTCACAAGTTTTCAATAAAACGGTACACCATACTTTCTTCCTATTTCCGGTGTATGCCGGTGCTACTTTCGCCCAGCGTGACGCGCACAGACGCTGACTTGAAAGAGGGTTGAAATCTACGTCCACTCCACTCAGGTAGGTAACATTATTTGATATTAACATTTTCATAGGTTCACTTTGATCTTGTCGTTCAGTTGATCTGTCAAGTTTAGTCTAGAAACGTGATTTTACAATGTCACTCGTGCCACCCTGCTGTCTAGTCATATCAGTATCAGTGTACGCAGCCCGGCTGCGACGATCGGTTGGGAGCTGATGGGGAAAGGGTTTGTGAGGGTGGGGGGGGGGGGGGGGGGGGGGGGAGTGGGGGGGGGGGGAATGGGGGTGGGTTGGTGGTCATAGTAGTAAGTTGAGTCAATCGACCTTGACTTCAAAGAAGATTCTTCCCAATTGCTCATTAAGTCTGACATACAGACGCGCTATTCTAAGCGTTGTACTTTATGAAAAATTTCGGAGATTCCCGAATTGATTCAGAGTTCAGGGGCTGCGTATGATATAGCTCGCTTCCTAGCACGCATCAGCCTGATAGTCCACATCCACTTACCGCATAGCTGCGCTCCTCGCTGTTTCAGCTGTCCTTATAAAGCTTCCCATTGTGTCGGCAAGACCCGAACAAAACCGTCCAGTTAAATGTAGGAATATCCTTTATAAAGCTTAATTCCTGTTGTGCCCAGACATCTATGTGACACGCCTCTGAAGTGAAATACAGTTGGTGTGCTACGTCGATTACGTGACACCGAGTGTCGTGACCGACTTAACTTTGCCCGTATTCAGCCTAACTACATTGAAATATACCGTTGTAAGGATGAGCACACACTCGTAGCGCTTAGGAGGAAAAGGGATTGTTACGTGTTGAATGTTCGAAGAGCCCGTCGTCTTACCGAGGTTTACGGGGACTCAGGAAAACACTCTTCACGTAGCGAGTTCTGATATTGACTGTTGAGGAAGTCTCTTTCACTCACAAAAAGACTCATGAGCGCGTAGAACAGTTATAGCCGCGTGGAGGTTATTAGCCTGAGTCCCCCGTATACCTCGGTAAGACGACGGGCTCTTCGAACATTCACCACGCAACAGGGACACAGGTACTGCTGGTTCGATTTTCCACCGAGAATTCAGACCTTCCACATCTAAATCTGATACCTGTCACGTTTATAATTGTGTGTGATCGATAGTTCCTATCCCTGTTTTCGGGATGCTTTGAGCGGGCCACCCATTATCATTCGTATATGAACCTGGGCCCGTATGTAATAGTCGAGGTTAGGGCTTGTAGCCCCGAGTTAGAGTCTAACCTCGAACTAAACTAGCTCTAGGGTGAAAGTTTTTTGTGTTTGTTTGTTTGTTTTAAATCAAGGCCCATTCCAGCAAGGTGCCTAAGCTGTTATAGAAGGAGTTTTTCTTCCTTTCTTCGCTTCCTTTTTTATATTTAATTTTGCTTTTGGGTTTCTTTTGTCCTAGTCTGGGTTAGGCCCGTAGCCGTGGGTTAAATTAACCTCGACTATTACATACGAGCCCTGAACTTTTACTAATAACAACGTATGCGTCACTCAGCAGCAGTACTATGTACAACACTATAAGTTTATCATGGTTTCGCTCAGAGTGGCATCAGGATCCTGCTCGTTTGCCATAATCGTCATCTGCTCAGAACATGATTATATAACTTAACATATGTAACATGTTTAACATAACATATGTTGTTGTTTTTTTATCTACAGAATTCATCTAATCCCGAAGGCCTTGCCCAAAGGCTCTCGTGATGTCTAGCATATTCAGGCCCAAATCTTTGAGAACACGAGAAAAAATCTTTGTCACCTGTTGCTGCTGTTACCTGCTTGCTCAGGCCATGCCTGCACACAACCAGCCTGTTACCATGAAAAATTATGTGTTTGTAACATTTACCGAGACACCTGGTAAATTTTCACATCTTCAGATACTTAGGAGGACGGACAATGGGGACAAAGTCATGGCCACAATAGATATCAGCCAGCCAGCAAGGAAGTCAAGGTTTGCTAAGGAACACTATCCGTTGTCTAGTGTCTCTGGGAGTTTGGAGTTCGGATCGGCGTTAACGGTCACTGCTGGTGCTCTTAGTTTTAATAGTGTTAAAGGGGAGATGTTTAGAGGTTTTTATATATGTCAGATTGGCTATGTAGAAGACAAAGCAGGCTACAGGGAAGAAATGCGAGTTGTGGTTGACCTTACACGTCCAATCCCTAACGCACAGAAGGCCGAACTTACGTGTCAGTTTGAGAACTTCACAACAGGTTCCCCAAGTTTAGATTTGCAGGTGCCTTGTGAAGTAGGTGATAGTGACAGTGTCCAGACTATCCCGTTCACTGTTGAGAGCAACGACGGCAAAGTAACTGGAGACAATGTGGAAACGGTACAATGTGTTCCGCTACCAGTGAGCACATCGCGTCATACGTTTGACAGTACAACGGTGTCTGGCTACTTGTTCACTCATGGTTCAGACATGGAAGTCACCTCCCAAGCATCCACAACTCAAATGAACGAAAGTGAAGTTTCTAGTGTAATCGCTACAGCAGTAGTACTCCCTACGATCAGCATCTCGGCCGTTGCAGCGGTTATCGTATGCATCAGAAGAAAGAGAAAGTGCAAAAGAACACCAAAGAAAATGCCCAGCGTAGCACAGGGAAAACATCAGGACGAGGAAGACGCTTGCAGCGACTCTGAAGATCCTGAAGTGTCACTGGAAACTGAGTCGCAGAGAATGCTAAATGAAGATGGAGCCGCAGAATCGGATATTTCAATTGGTATACACGCCACGCTGCCATATGCTAACGGAGGTGGAATAACACAGCGTCACAATGACTTGGAGGTTGAACCGAACAATCGTCTGTCTGTACATATTTTGCCTACACCAGACGAAGATACAAATTCACGTGGAGCAAGCACTACATCCACTTAGTGAGATCACAGGTTTACATTTCCAACTGTTTACTGCTGTTGCCTTACGATCTCCCTCTCGGCTGCTTTTGTTTTTATTGCTTGTATTTGCCGGCATAAATGTTATGCTTGTTTAACATGCAAGTCTCATGTACAATTAATGGTGTGTGTGTGTGTGTGTGTGTGTGTGTGTGTGTGTGTGTGTGTGTGTGTGTGTGTGTGTGTGTGTGTGAGAAGAAAATGCCACTGCACCGCAACACAGAACAACGACGCTCACTCACACTGAATAAAAGAAGACAGAAACCACATAACAGCGCCCGATCACGCACGCACACACACATCTGACAATCCAGAAGCCACACATTCTTTCCCCTTCTGCCTTTTCTTTCTTTCTCTCTTGTCAACGACATAAGCACACATCAGTCAAACATGTATAAAACTTCGACAGCATGCTACTCCACGCATACACATGCATACAGGTCACAATGTCTACACATCACGCGTCACATGGTTCACCCTGTCCGAAAGAAACGTTTTCTTCCTGGCTCTCTGTTCAAAACAACACACTGTTACTCTACTCAGTCTACACAAACAATCGAACCATCTCGGGGTTAGTCTTTCGCCGTAAACCACTCGAACTAATCATGTAAGCTCTATAATTATTTGAAATAAAAGTGGTCGACTAGGCCATCGACGACCCCTCGCCATCACACTCGGTTCTGGGCTGTTCTTGCCACTCCAACCCAGTTTGTCCCCTGCTTACATAGCTCTGCCTCAGTTTCCCGCCTCCAGCTGTTGCGAGGCCGGCCTCTCTTTCGCGCTCTTCCCCTGCGGGTTCCATATGTGTGTGTGTGTGTGTGTGTGTGTGTGGGGAGGGGGGGGGGGGGGTCACAAAACCATGCTGATCTAGTTCAGACGGGTTCAGTGTACTACAGTGGAATTCGGTAAGCATCAGATCATCGGCATATCGGGAATTCCCGCACTGAAACGGCGCATTCAAGTGTGTTTTCGAGAGCTTATACACTGTCGTCAGTAAGGGGATTGGTCTTGTTTTGATGACCTCGACCTCGTGAACTGGTAGTATCAAGCTGATGACAGGCCACCACTTGAACGAAGAGGAAACATTTATCATGTTGGCAGTATTACGAAATACAAGTCCTCGGCAATAAAGGCTCAACTGAATGAGCAATTCGGTTTGAGGTGACTCGGCAGAAAACTGACAGGACGGGTCGATGTAAGCCGAGGTCAAGTTTAAACAAGATGGCCACCAGCCCAATATGTTGTTTCCATTTGATCACCTGCTATCGTCACGGTCGTTCTTTTGTAATGCCATGTATCCACACACACACACACACACACACACACACACACACACACACACACACACACACACACACACACACACACTCTCTCTCTCTCTCTCTCTCTCTCTCTGAATGGAAACAACTGACCGGGCTGTCACACCAATCTTGTTTTTGGACGAGAGACGTCAAGTTGTATTCTTTGAAATCTATGACGTTTTTGCTCACTGGGATGACGCATAATACATTTGGCGTAATAACTTTGATACAGTTCTTGCAATGAAAGCAGGCCCATGAAAATTGAAGTGTTGCTGCTGCGTGCGCAGTGTAAAGATCGAATTAATACCGACCCAATATGTTTAACAGACAAGTCTGCGCGGCGAACGTTTTCTATGTGTTATGTCAGACATACACACGCGCGCGCGCACACACTCACACGCACGCACGCACGCGCACACGCACACACACACACAGACTCGCGCGAGCCGCGTTTGTGCTCCATTGAGACAGAACCCCCGACGGTCCGTTCGAGCGAACGGTGCCACATACTTCAGTTAATCTTTGCTTCAAGTGGTACTCGATTCGTCAACCTCTCGCACTGACGGCAGTTCGTCATTTAAAACCAAAACGATGATACGCAAAGTATGTCACCGGTAATGATAAGCTGAAATGTTCAACACGGAAATCAGGAGCGGCGTCATGCCAAATTACGTCAGTGATAGGCGTGACGTAAGCCAAAAGTACAGACGCAGTCCAATCAGAAGACAGTTGTCATTGCATTCGTAGCGATCGTTGTTGGTTGTATATTATCATATAGTTCGTCATTCTACATTACGTCATTACTACAAAGACTCCATCCAATCAGAAGAACGTTGTCATGGCGTCGGCAGCGATCGGTATTCCTTGTCTGTTGTCAGTTGGGTTGTCAGTCACAGAAGTGGCAACGTCTCCCTTTAAAGATGGCCTACTCTACATTTCTCTCTGCCTTTGCCCTGAAGGCTTTGGTGCTGCAGCTGTTGTTCAACCATGCGTATTCAGTCAGAGAGTTTCAGCTACCTGCCGGCTGCGATGGTCATAACTGTCCAGGCAAATGCGTTGGACGCCCCTTTGGTAGTAGAGTGCGCAATACTTGTCAGTGCCCTCCTGGTCACTTTGCCTGGGGACTGGGCTGCTTCAAACATTACTTCAGAACCACGGGCAACTGTCACGACTCCTGCCCAACACGTGACTGTGACGGCATGGATTGCATCTGCGAGGAAGGCAGCTTCGCTCAAGGGCAACAGTGCGTGAAAAAAAAGTTCTCTTTGAGAACACCTTGCACTGTCGGCGAGTCCTGCGGTGTCTACGGCTCCTGCACAGGCGGCTCGACCTGCAGCTGCATTGGCGGCTTTGTGGTCAAACCGGAATATCCCGACAGATGCATCCCTGGGGCTGGATTACCCTACGACCATAGGAAATGCAGGCCGGATGGGAAATGCTACTGCGGGAAGGACACCGTCTTTCTCAGTGCTTGGGGCGACGGCACGGGCATGCGCTGTTACTGCATGTATGGCAAGACCGGCGAAGACAAGTGTAGAATTCTCAGTCGGGCCGACCATCACTAGCGGCAGAAGATGGACTACAGAACCACACGACGGAACAACGGAATAGAAAAACCACAGAACAGAAAAACAGAACCACAGAACAGAGCACCGGGACAGAACCATACAACAGAACAACGGGATAGAACCATACAACAGAATAACGGAACAGAACCACACAACAGAACAACGGAACAAAACCATAAAACAGAGACACTGAACCAAACAACTGAACAGAACCACATAACAAAACCACGGAACAGAAAAACAGAACAGAACAGCAGAACAGAACAACGGAACAGAACAACGGAACAGAACCACTGAACAGAACATCGCAACAGAACCACAACGAGAAACTTTGCAAACGTGCCAATTTTTTTAAGGCAGTTATGCTGAGTATGTAAAGATACTAAACCTTCAACGTATGTATACACGTATGTATTAATGTTTAGTACGTATGTATGTTTGTGTGTCTGTATGTATGTATGTTTGTAAGTTGGTATGTATACATGTATGTGTGTATTAAAAAAACTAAAACTTTCAACAACAAAAAAAAAAAACTAAACCACATAACTCTTCAGTGACCCTGTGTAAACGACCGTGTCTTGTTTCTTTATCTGTTTTGCCAATACTTTTGATGTGGCCATTTTGTTCGAAAAAAAAAACAACACCCTCATATCTGGCTAATTTATTCACACACTCTCAAGTGCCGTACCGAACACTGAGAAACGATTATATGGTGCCGAAGCCCCGCGTAGATATTTTTAAAACCTCCCTCTGTTACTCAGGGGCACACACTTATAATACCCTCCCAAAACATATCACATCAGCACCCTCGGCTGCATCTTTCAAGGCCAGACTACTGAAACATCTGGTGAACAGCTCGTAATGGTCCTGTTGTACTTTTTATTGTTTTGTATGTTTACAAGCAGCGACAAATGCCAGTTCTTATTAACATTACCTTTTTCCTGTTTTTGTTGTTGTTACTGTTGGTTTTCTACACTGTTGCAACACACATCCCGTCAGGGTTTTTCTGAATCTCTCAATTGCCACATTCTTCGGTTCTTTGTTTTATTTTCACCTTATTTACTTTCTTTATGTAAATACTGAATTTTAAAAAAAAACTATTATTTGATATACATAATCGCATAATCGTTTTCTCTTCTCCCTCCCCCCCCCCCTGCATTTCTTTTGATATTAGTATATCTCGCGTGCGTGTGCATGTGTGTGTGTGTGTGTGGGGGGGGGGGGTGCACGCGCTTTACTTAGTTTAACTTACTTAATTGTAGCCTAGCAAGGACAAGACGTAAGACAGGTCTGTGCACCTAATCCATTATCCTTGTAAAATAAAGTTTCGTTCGTTCGTTCGTTCGTTCGTTCGTTCGTTCTCTCTCTCTCTCTCTCTCTAAATGTGTGTATGTTGTTATGATTGCAACTGCTTATTATTACTATGTTGAAATGACCAGCTGATGTTTATTTTCCAAGAGTAAGTGTCACACTTTCCATGTACGTCAAATGGGGATTCCTGGAATAAACTTGAATTTGAATTGAAATGAAATTGATCAAAACAAAAACAACGAAACAGAACCACAGAACAGAACCACAGAACACAGCAACAGAACCGAACAACTGAACAGAACCACATAACAAAACCACGGAACAGAAAAGAAAAAGACCAGAACTACGAAACAGAACCACAGAGCGGAACAACAGAGCAGTGTCACATATCAATGAAACAGAACCACTACACAGAACAGGAGCTTCACAGGAACGACTACAGAACCCCAGAACAGAAAAACAAGAACAGAATCCCAAAACAGAAGA
The DNA here is from genome assembly GCA_018292915.2 of Batillaria attramentaria. NCBI lineage: Eukaryota > Metazoa > Mollusca > Gastropoda > Batillariidae > Batillaria > Batillaria attramentaria. The sequence continues at coordinate 112,695 of JACVVK020000190.1, read as the reverse complement.
ATAGAACAGAAAAACAAGAACAGAAAAACAAGAACAGAAGAACAGAACCCCAGAACAACAAAAAAAAAAAAAAAAAACAAGAACAGAACTCCAGAACAGAAAAACAAGCACAGTACACCAGACCAGAACCCCAGAACAGAAAAACAAGAACAGAACAACAAGCACAGAACCCCAGAACAGAAAAACAAGCACAGAACAGAACCACAGAACAGAACAACAAGTACAGAACAACAAGCACAGAACCCCAGAACAGAAAAAAAAGAAAAGAACAGAACAGAAGAACAGAACAGAACCACAGAAAAGAACAACAAAATAGACCAGAAGGCTACAGACAGCCTATTTCAGAGTGTCATTTTCTTTTTGAAGTTCGAAGATCACACCCGACACTTTGTCTGCTTCCTGTCTTAGGCCGTCAAGTTTGTCGGTGGCAGCAATATCGTTATTAGCCCAGTTTGGGCAGTTTTGTTCTTTTAACAGTGGCATTAAAAATAAAACAACACGATATCACAGACAAGGTAGTATAACTATTTACACCATCTCAATTACTTACATCACTCTATCACAGCCAAACAAATACATATTGATATAATCTTAGATATTGTTATCAGACCTTCCCTTTTACAAACCCGTGCTAATCTTCAGAGCACTAGGAGAGACGTCAGGCGACTATCATGCAACCTGCAGCGATCGCGGACCTAGCGTGGAAAGCCAACGCCTTGCGTAATAGTGGCTTGAAGTGGATCCTACCGAATTTCTGTCCGGTGTGCAGTGGCTTTTGTGAACCGCAACACTGTGTCGCACGAAGAGGTGTACTAATCATCAAGATAGAGTATTTTGAGCGAAATCGTTCCAGAACATATAAGCTGGTTTAGGAAAAATGGGATTAGCCCATTCAAAGAATAAGGCTCAGAAGACTTAGTAGGAAAACGCCGGCCAATGAGATTGTTTTTCCGGAACAAGTAACAACAAGATGGCCACCAGCCCAATATGTTGTTTCCATTTGATCACCTGCTATCGTCACGGTCGTTCTTTTGTAATGCCATGTATCCACACACACACACACACACACACACACACACACACACACACACACACACACACACACACACACACTCTCTCTCTCTCTCTCTCTGAATGGAAACAACTGACCGGGCTGTCACACCAATCTTGTTTTTGGAAGAGAGACGTCAGGTTGTATTCTTTGAAATCTATGACGTTTTTGCTCACTGGGATGACGCATAATACATTTGGCGTAATAACTTTGATACAGTTCTTGCAATGAAAGCAGGCCCATGAAAATTGAAGTGTTGCTGCTGCGTGCGCAGTGTAAAGATCGAATTAATACCGACCCAATATGTTTAACAGACAAGTCTGCGCGGCGAACGTTTTCTAACTATGTGTTATGTCAGACATACACACGCGCGCGCGCACACACTCACACGCACGCACGCACGCGCACACGCACACACACACACAGACTCGCGCGAGCCGCGTTTGTGCTCCATTGAGACCTATGTGGTGTCCTCTCACTCTACTATGCTATTGAGTGAGAGTCAGTGGGAAAAACAAAGCACACTACATCAATGAAACTCCCGGTTTCCCTGTCTACACATAGAGAACGTCCAAAAAGTGGCGACACATCCCCAAGAAATGCCAGTATCACGTCAATCAAACATGACGTCGGAAAAATGACGCAGATACTGCCTTTTGCGTCAGTGCGCGCGTGCCTTTTCTGCGATGGATCTGACCTGTTCAGTACGTAAGCAGCCCGGCACAGCGTTCTGGGTTCTTCTTCTTTCATGAATTTGTTCTCCGTGCATATTCTGTTCATAAAGTATTGGAGTTGTATTCTGTTATATCCCGTGTCTTCTCTGCGATTGCACGAAGATGGCGACATAGTAGAAGTAAAATACACCACGTCTCCAAACAGAGGAATTCGGAAAGAAAGTGGCGAGACACCCCCAAGAAAAAACAGCATCACGTCAATCAAACATGACGCACTTACTTTACGTCAGTGCGCGTGCGTCTCTTCTTCGATGTTTGTGAGGCGTGTGGCTTGTAGAGGAAATGTGCTGTGAGTACAAATTTTCGAGTCAACTGACGATAACGGCTGCAGTGAATTTTTCTAATTTTTTTGTATATTTGTTTATGGCACCCCAGGCTCATTATCTATGTATAGTAGGAGCGATTTTGAGATCTAAAGTGTGTTCACCAGCACTTTCATCAGGTACGGCTTACGCCAAAAGTATAAAGCGACAACCTCCAAAATTCACTTAGTTGAGAGTCCGTATTCATGCTATCTATGTCCAAAAAATGGAGTGGTTTAGGTAAATATTACGCCTTTAAACGCCAGAAAGCCACTTTTTCTGAAAAGGGCGATAACTCGCAAATCATGTGTGCAATCGTACCTGGATCGGGCCTTCTATTCAACAATCTTGATTCATTTAGAAACCCCAAATTTGAAATCGATCGGTTCAATATTTTCGGAGAAATAGGCATCTGAACTGGGTTCACATGCAATGTCAACTCGGGCTCGGTTTACATGAAAACTATAAGAGCGACCATTTTCTAGTAGTGACTCTGTTCAGAGTCCGTATTTAAGCTATCTACTGCCAAAAAATGGAGTGATTTAAATAAATATTACGCCTGTACACGAAAGACAACCAACTTGTCTCAAAAGGGCGATAACTCCCAAATCACTTAAGCAATCATCACACGCTTGAATCGTCTAATGTAACATTTTGATATATTTGGATACCCGAAATTTGAAGCCATTCGGTTGAGTATTTTCCAAGAAACGGGCCTGGACACAATTCACACACAAACAGCCGCACACACGCACACACGCCCGCACAGACGGCACTCACAGAGGAGGAGAAGCGCGTTCGGTGGACCGTACATGTCAGCATCGATGACGCACGTCTTGTTACGTCATTGTCAGAGTTACACTTGCAAAATCGTCTCTGCGGGAGATCGGCAGTGACGTGCGTTTGTACCACAGATGCTTGCCCATGAACGTGGAAAATTTAGCCCGTCCTATGATGTTGTTTCCATTACTAAACAACGACTGGAGAGGCAGCAGCCTCCATGACTCCCTTGTGAAGTTTGTAAAAATCATCAAGCCAAGTAAGGTGTCTCTGGTGTTTCTTAGTTCCTGGCAATATTACAGTTTCACCTAAAACTGTTTGTATGGCCAATGTTAAGGTTTACTGCGGAAATGCGGAAAATAGCTTGTACGGCCTTGACCTTGAAACAAGGCCATTGAGTACATGTATATCTGTAAAGTTCTTATCAATGTCTATCAGCATGCAAAGTTTAAAATCTCTGGTGTTTGTAGATTCCAAGAAAATGCCAATGTACAATTTTCAAACAGACCGCTTTAGTGCCCTTGACCTTGAGTAGAGGTCATTCAAAGAGATATATTTTGAAAGGTCTTAGGACTCTCTATCAGCAAGCCAAGTTTGGTGCCTCTGCTTTTTGTAGATTCTAAGAAAATGCCAATGTTAAGGTTTCTATATATTTATTGCGCACACACGCACACACACACACACACACACACACACACACACACACACACACACACACACACACACACACACACACACACACACACACACACACACACAGACGACGGAGGGTTAGTACATAGACTCCCTTTGTTACACAAGGGAGCCAAAAAAGGGATACACCGCTCGTACCATGGTGCATGAGTAGGCATAGGCAAGTGTGAAACGCCTATATTTCCGGCTCATCAACAGACTTTCTTCTATTTGACTACGCATGTAACTGTAAACATCAGTAGAAAACTGGCATTTCATCAGCGCTCATCAAACAGGCGTTATGCATGGAATAGCTGTATGCGCTTAGTCGGAAACAGTGAAGTTCAACACATAGTGTCAGTCTGACCTTTCCAACGCACCTAGTGCTGTAAGCAAAACAATGAGACACTCCCCTGCGCGTTTAACATGAACGCTTCGGGAAAATCCTAAACTTCGGGAAAATCCTAAATCCTAAACTATGCGATGCGAGCCATGCTGCTGACGGAAGCCCATTTATATTGCGACCAAAGGGCTCATTTCCCTTCAAAACCGACTAGAGCGCAGAAGCAGGCACACCGACTGTACTGCCACGCGAGTTGATCGTATTTTACGCGCTCCGATCCCAGTAAAACGATCTACATTTCTGGATTGAGATTTCAGTCAGCAGCTGTGAACATTCGACCTCAACTGGTCACGTATCTGGAACACAAGTTATACAGCCTTGGGACTATACGCTGAACTAGCAAGTGCTTTTTGCTGTACACCGCAGTGCCCAGGTTTGGTCCCGACGGAGGTGGATTTGGCGGCTTCGGTCCTATACGGTACAGCCGCGGGAGCAGTGCAACAGGTGCTGTCTGCCAGGGCGTAAAAAGGTAGGATGGTCACAGTTGTCAATTGTTTCCTTGTCTCCTTAGATTTGTGTCAAGCCGCCGTTATTGTAATTCGCTGGTGGAGATATAAAACTGTGACGTTATAAGAGATAACATGACAAAATAAATTTGGCTTCTGCTACAAATTTGTGCAGGACGAATCTAGTTTGCAAGCTTTAACACCCAACACCAACAGAAAATTTCATCTTACTCGAATTTCCTTGTTCGATTCGTACAGTTTCTGATTTTATCCTTTTCTTTAATTGTACGGAACAGATGAATTTAGGAGGCTGCACTGTGTATGTCTCGGTTCTGTTATGCCTGTTAGGATCCATCTGTGTCGTATGGTATACATTTGTGTGTAAGGTAGTCGGTTTGTAGTTAGGTGGGAGAAAAACTAAACCTTACGGGCGTTTTCTAAATCCGCCAAACCTATCCTTCAATAAAATGTCAGTGAGAAGTGGGGTTTTGTGCGCCCCCCCCCCCCCCCCCCCTTGTCGTGGCATTGGGAGCTCCAAAAATCACCCCAATTTACTCGAAATTTTACAATCGGTTCCTTTACGATGTACCGCAGAAAGTACTAGTGCGTGCTGATTCGGCTTACTCCCAAGGCTGATCCCGGGGTTTTCTTATCAGGTTGAGCAGTGAGGGTATACAATACGTAAAGTACTATTGTCTATGGGACGTGTGTGTGTGTGTGTGTGTGTGTGTGTGTGTGTGTGTGTGTGTGTGTGTGTGTGTATGTGTGTGTGTGTGTGTGTGTGTGTGTGTGTGTGTGTGTGTGTGT
>JACVVK020000190.1:85000-102500 GCA_018292915.2 Batillaria attramentaria | reverse complement strand
AAGACTCCACCTCCCTGATGGGCTCTCCACCGACTGTGACTGGTGTGTTGGCAGTGGTGTTGATCTTCATCAGCTCGGTTTTCTTCTTGTTGATCTTGAGCCCTGTTCCGGCTGATGTGGCTTCCAGGCACGTAGTCTTGTCCTGCATCTGGCTGTGGCTGTGAGACAGGAGCGCCAGGTCGTCCGCGAAGTCGAGGTCATCCAGCTGCGTCCAGAGTGTCCACTGTATCCCGTTTTTCCTGCCTGCTGTAGTGGTCTTCATGATCCAGTCGATGACCAGGAGGAAGAGAAACGGGGACAACAGGCATCCCTGGCGGACTCCGGTCTTCACCTCGAAGCTTTCTGACAACTGGCCAGCATGGGCAATCCTGCAGCTCATGTCTTGGTAGGTGCACTGGATCAGGGAGATGATCTTCCCAGGAACTCCATAGTGCCTTAGCAGCTTCCACAGTGCCTCTCTGTCTACGCTGTCGAAAGCCTTCTCATAGTCTATGAAGTTGATGTAGAGGGGGGAGTTCCACTCCAGTGACTGCTCCACAATGATGCGTAGGCTGGCAATCTGGTCAGCGCAGGACCTGTTCCTGCGAAAGCCCGCCTGCTGGTCTCGGAGCATGGGGTCGACTGCCTCTCTCATCCTCTCCAGTAGAATTCTGTTGAGAACCTTGCCTGGCACTGACAGGAGCATGATCCCTCGGTAGTTGCTGCAGTCCCTGAGGTCCCCTTTCTTTGGCAGCTTGATGACGATCCCTTCTTTCCACTGGGCTGGCACCTCTTCCTTCTCCCAGATCTTGCTGAATAGGCTGTGCAGCATGTTGACGGCTGTCTCTGTGTCTGCTTTGATGGCTTCTGCTGGTATCTCGTCCGGCCCTGCAGCTTTCCCATTTCTCAGTGTCATGATGGCTTTCCTGATCTCCGCCTTAGAGGGCTTGTCGCAGTTGATGGGTAGTTCTGTCTCTGCTGGTGGGATGTCTGGTGGTGTTTCAGGGATGGGGCGATTTAACAGCTCCCTGAAGTGTTCTGCCCATCGTTTCAGCTGTTCCTCAGTTGTTGTCAGTGGGTGCCCGTTCTTGTCCTTCACTGGTTTGTCTGTCTGCTGAAATTTGCCCGCGAGCTTCTTGGTCACCTGGTACAGGTCTTTTAGATTCCCTTGTCGGGCTGCTTCCTCTGCTTGACTGACCAGGTTGTCGATGTAGTCCCTCTTGTCCTTCCTGGTGCTCCTCTTCACTTCTCTGTCAGCTGCTGTGTATTCCTCTTGTGCCTTTGCCTTAGCTCTTCTTGTTCGGCTCGTGTTCAGTGCAGTTTTCTTCTCTTTCCTAACTTCCAGCTTCTGGATGGTATCAGCAGAGATCCATTCCTTATGTTGGGTCTTTCTCTTGCCAAGGACCTCTTCGCATGTGTCGTGCCAGAGTTTCTTGCTGTGTTCCCACTGTGTCTCGATGTCCATTTCACTGTCTTCTATCAGGTCTTGCAGTGGCTGGAACCTGTCGGAAAGGCTGATCCGGAATGCTGCTTGTGTGTCTGTGTTCCTGAGTAGTCCAACGTTGTACCTGGTCCGTGTGTTGTTGGCGTTGGTGTGCCTCTTAGCCACGTGACTGGGGGTGGGGCCGTGTGGGGGAAGAAGGGGGAGAGAGAGAGAGAGGCAGAGAGAGAGGGTGGGTATGTGGGTGTTTAGGAGTTTAACGTCCTTTTCCCCCACATAAGGGTGATATCAAAGACGGGGCAACGAGAAAAAGGCCAGCACAAATATTTGGCCCCAGCGGCCGGGATTCGAACTCTCGGCCCAAGCATTGAAAGTCCAACGCTCTACCATTCGGCCACCCTGGCTCCCCAGAGAGAGAGAGAGAGAGAGACGTCAGTTCCGTGAACTAAACATTTGACGTCAGCCTCAGGCAGGTCGTCATACAGAGAGAGAGAGATGACGTCAATTCCGCGACGTCAGCCTCTAGCACTGAGATCGTCTGAGGATGCTTGTTCATGTCTTGTGATTTCCCTGTTGGCTTTGTGACTTCTCCGACTGAATTATTTTTCACATGAAATCTGGAAGATCTAGAGGGCTGATGAAATGTCGGAAGCAGTGACGATACTTGCAGATTTTGTCTGTGAACCAAACATTTGACGTCAGTCTCACGCTGCTCGTCTGACAGATGATACTTCTAGTCAGAGCGTCAGCCCACCATACCTTGTTATGTCTCATATATGGGATTTTTTTGTGGATTCTAGATGAAAAAAATGGTGCTGATTCCGAATCCGTCGAGTGCCAGACGGTAAATGTTGGGCAATTTGAAAGAGAGGCTGAAAATCAAAATGGCCGCCAAAGAACCTTAAAATGCTTTTGTTTTGTCGCACATATGTACGCAAGAACTTTTTATCAGTGATTTCAATGAAAAGAAAGGGTGCTGATTCCGAATCCGACGAGTGCCAGAGTGTACATGTTGAACATTTTGAAAGAAAGCCTGAAATACTAAACGGCCGTTTAAAAAACCCTGAAAAGCATTGTATTGCCGTATATATCAAAATGTGTGACTTACTTTTGGAAAGAAACGACTTTTCAGTGGTTGTTACATGAAAAATCATGCTGATTCCAAATCCGAAGAGTACAAGACTGTAAATGTTGACGGTTTTGAAAGAGAGGCTGAAATTCAACATGGACGACAAGAAACTTACATTGCTTCTCTTTACCGCCTACAAGAAGTACAGCAACTAACTTTTCGCCAAAAACCAGAGATTTTGAGTGGTTTCCGTATGAGAAAAGGGTGCTGATTCCGAATCCGACGAGTGCCAGACTGTAAATGTTACGCATTTCGAAGGAGATGCTAAAATTCAAAATGGCCACCCAAACCTTCAAACGCGTTGTTTTGCCGCATAATGAAAATGGTACAACTTATTATTCAAAAGAAACCAAGTTTTTAAAAGGTTTTCGCATGAAAAAAAGGATGCTGATTCCGAATCCGACGAGTGCCAGACAGTAAAGTTTAGCATTTTGAAATAGAGGCTGAAAATCGAAACGGACGCCAAAAACTGTAAACGCGTTGCTTGTCCGCAAAAAATGAAAATCAAAAATTTATTCTTTGACAGAAACGAGTTTTTAAAGTGGTGTATATGAGATAAAAGGATACAGAATTCGATTCTGATGAGTGCCAAACTGGAAATATTGTAAACATTTTGAAAGAGGCTGAAATTCAAAATGGCCGCCCAACATCATAAAACGCGTAGTTTAGCCGCATAAATAAAAACCAATAACTCATTTTCTGAAAGAAACGTGATATTTCCGCGGTTTTTGTATGAAAAATGGGTGATAATTCCGATTCTGATGAGTTACATACTGTAAATGATGAAAATTTTGAGAGAGATGCTGAAATTCACAAATGCCTAAAAAGAAGCTGCATTGCATTAATTGTTTTGCCGAATATATGAAAAGCAAGAACTTCTTTTCGGGAAAAAACACGAGATTTTCCTGTGGTTTCTTTGTGCGAAAAGTGTGCTGATTCTGATTCCGAAGAGTGCCAGAGTGTTATTGTTTCGCATTTTGAAAGAGAGGCTGAAATTCAACATGACCGCCACCCTAAAAAAATAATAACACGCGTTGTATTCTTGCAAATATGAAAAACGATAACTTCTTTTTGTTAAAAGAACATGATGTTTCTCACTGTCTTGTCTGACAGAAGCTGAATCTAAATATCATTCATTTGCAATCGACATTGTGTACCCCTGCCGTACACAGACTCATTGCATTTTCTTTTCACTTGCCCTCTTCGAATCGGGTTTTCCCGGGCGAGTCCACTTTAAAGACGGCGGGGAAAGAGTGTGCGAAGCTCTGACGTCAGTAGCACAGTAAAACATTTTCTGACGCAACCAGTGTTCCCCGTGCAAAAGTAGATCAATCTTTTGACAGAAAGGCTCCGGGTTGATTCTTTTTGCTGGAATTACAAAATTTGCCCAACCTTTCCAGTTTGGCACCCGACGGATATCTTAAGAGACATGATGGACCTTCACAAATCTGCAAAAAAATCTCATATATGATTCAAAGCAGGGTGGTGCATGACCGTAAGAAGGAGTGTCGCTCGGACTATTCTACATATCTTGTGATTTCCTTGTTGCTTTTGTGACTTCCGTGACTGAATTAATTTTTACATAAAATCTGGAAGATCTAGAGAGCTGATGAAACGTGGACTTAAGTGCCTTGGATTGTACTTACGAAATTGCAAAATTGGAACTTTTTTGACCGGCGCTTCTCGCAGAAACGTGAACAATGTGTTTATCAAAAAGCTCTGCTATTCTTAACTTTTTCGCACCGCGTCACATGCGGCCATGTGACATGCTGTCTTCCCCTCTGTCCGCGGCACATCCCGAGCTGTGTCACTCGCTAGTCTGCGTTGTACGGGGCACATCGCGCGCTGTGACACGTACTGTAAAAATTCCCCTTCCACATCTCTGCGGTCTAAGAGAGGCAACTCTTGCTATAATTTTTCAGTGGTTATCGACGAGTAAATTTGCTGTTACTTGCCTTTATAGAAAAGGTCTGTTATTTTTTCTGGAACTTTTCCTTGACCCACTTGCAGAATGGAATGTGACCGAGTTTGCAGGAAAACAAAATGGCGGCACCAAGAAAAAAAAACCATGTGCGCGCGTTTCACTACAATTTAAGAGGTTCTAGCTGAGGGATCGGACGAAGAGGGGGAATTACCTGTAGAAAGTGAAGATGGAGGAGCGGATGATGCTGATAATAAGGAATGACGTGCTGGATATCGGACCAAATCAAGTCGCACAATTCGACTTTGAAACATGGGCCAGCGCTGCTAGATCTAAACAGTGCCGAGTGAACTCGTGAAAAGTGTGGTGTTTTTTTCGAGGATTTTCTTCATCTAACTACAAAATGTTACCTGGTATACAGTTCTGAATTTTTGCAAACCATTTCCAAGGTAAGGACACAATTTACATTGTTGAAAAGACGATCGCTTCTGTTCTGTAATAACACAGCTGCATGAAAACAATGTCTGTTTGTGTTTATTTTTCACATGTTGTTTAGCATGTTCTGGTGTCTCTCTTGTGAAATCAGCACACAGGCGAATATTTTTCTCTGAAAGTGCTAATGTTGAACTTTCCATCCATACCAAACACTAGGGCATAAAACACTGCCAAAGCGGTGAACAAAAAATCCGAAAACTGCTAAAAATGCTACGTACGCAACGGATGTGCGGTGAGACTGAGCGCGAGTGCGCTGGGAACAGCCGAGGCTCGAGGCGCGCGTAGCGAAAAAGTTAATACTAAAGCCATAATAGTGCAGTAGTTCATGTCATATGTGCAGTTGGCACAAGCGCCGTTGTCGTAATCGACATGAAAAGCTTGATCGTTGTGTATTGTCACTTATATCCAGAGAAATTTTCGTGTAGTCTAAGGGAGTGTGTGTGTGTGTGTGTGTGTGTGTGTGTGTGTGTGTGTGTGTGTGTGTGTGTGTGTGTTTGTGGAGGGGGGGGGGGGATGGAGGGGGTAAGCGATTAGATTTTCAAAGACGTAGGGAAAAAAATTCATCATCAACAACATTTTTTTAAAAAAAAGCCACGACGCGTTTTCCCTACATTGAAATACAAAGGTTGAGGATTCCCCCCCCCCCCCCAAAAAAAAAAAAAAAAAATAAAAAAAAAAGTTAAAAAAAATTCAAAAAAAAAATTCCTCACGTGCTACATGATACAGTACAAAGGAAATCAGCTGCTGCCCAGTGACTTGAAGTCTAAGTCTGAAGTCTTCTTAGAGCGACGCTGGCGCTATGAGCTGGACGCATCAGACAAGGGGAAGCGTGCAGGGTGTCTATATGCATAAGCGTGGCCTTGGCGCTGGCCGCCTACAGAGAGGAAAGCCATATCAGCCATTAACAGCCTTGCGCTTGTGAACGGCGCGCAACTTGTTTTATGGGACAGTTGGTACTTTTGTCTTGTGCAGAACCCATGAAAAGAACGAGTTTGAGTGATCAGCGTATAGGGGCTGTTATATCCGGAGAGTTCACATCTCGTGCATTGTGTTTAACTGTCGCGGCTTCTTGGTTTGGAAAGCAGGGCCTATTGCGGTGTCCAACTGATTTTCAAATATCCCTCCACCGCCCCCCCCCCCCAACCTCCCAAAAAACAAACAAACAAACAACAACAACAACAACAAACCCACCACCACCACCACCACCACCACCAACAACAACAACAACAAAACCCAAACAAACAAACAAACCACAAAACTAAACAAACAAACAAGCTAATACAAAAAAAAAACAGCAACAAGGGTGGGTGGGTGTTTGGGGTTTAACGTCCTTTTCCACCACATAGGGTGATATCAAAGACGGGGCAACGATGAAAAAGCCAGCAAAAATATTTGGCCCCAGCCGGGATACGAACTCACGACCCGACCATTAGAAATCCAACGCTCTACCATTCGGCCACCCCGGCTCCCCAAACAGCAACAAAAAACAACAACAGCAACAACAACAAACCACAACCTCCCAAATAAACCACCACCACCAACAACAACAACAGCAACAACAACAAAAACCAACCCCCCCCCCCAAAAAAAAAAAAGAAAAAAAAAGAAGAAAAAAAAAGCAAACCCACCAACAACAACAAAACAACAATTAAAAAAAAAAACGCTTCTCATGTGGACAGTTTCTTGAAGTCACGCATCGCTTGTTCTCTCCCTCTTGACAGCACAATGCTGAACTGTGGCTTGGAGGTCTTGCGGCTTGCCAGTCTGGGCTGTTGGCGGGAGGAGAACTGGTTCGAATCCCTCATCTTCCCGGGCACAGTGTCGTCCCTGGCACTGCTGCATTACCCACTGCGCCCTTGCGCCACTCCCCAAGCGGCCATGGACGGCGACACACCTTTGTGCTGCCAGGACCACGCAGATTCCAGTGAGCTATAGGGGACCTAAATCCGGGACGGGGATCCAGTTGGAAGGTCGGAACTCTCCCTTCTCTTTTTGGGCAAAAGATTCTAACCTCGTTCAAATCCAAATGCGCTTAGCCCCGTTTTCCGTATGACGGTAGAAGAATTCACTGTAGCTTCTAGTCAGGATGTGGCGTCCCCGATCACTCATGGGTTGCCCGAACTATGTAGCTTCGAGCCTGTGCTCAGTGTCAGAATTCGCGAGACGAAACAGTATTAAGGTGTCGTAGACAGCGGGGATGTATAGACTCTGAGGCGGAAACTGCTTCTTACAAAGCTCTGAGACTGTTTGCCAAATAAATAGATGTTCCTTCTGGCCATCGCCACCATTTACGTGACTTTGCGGTTTCTAACGGTAGAGAAATATGACTTTCTTTGGCCTACGCTTCCATATCTGTACTACACGTCGATCGGCAAAATCGCTGAAAATAGCCACCAATCCGCGGCGTCTAGCTGGTCTTCACTGAGTCCGCGACCAAATATCGTCGTCTGCTCAGTACGCGATACGCCCTTCTACGTATTATCATAATTTTACCCTAAACAGAGTCGGGGAGCCGGGATGGTCGAATCGTAGAGCGTTGGACTTCCAATGCTCGGGTCGTGAGTTCGATCCCGGCTGGTGCCAAATATTTGTGCTGGCTTTTTCATCGTTACCCCGTCTTTGATATCACCCTATGTGGTGGAAAAGGACGTTAAACCCCCAAACCCCCACCCACCCACCCCTAAACAGAGTCACCGCAATGGATTCACCGACACGCTACATTGTGTCCCAAGCGACTGATTCTGATGCATAGGGAGTCAGCGCATTCGACGAAAAGTTTTTCACAGCGTTGTTGTTGTATGCCGCTTGACAAACGTGTTGAGACTTTCGTGTTACGAGCGCGCGAGACGGGTTACAGCGGGCAGTTCATGTTTTGTGAGTTGTCCGTCATCTGCCTGACGGGTTGGCACATGTTCTCGTGCATTTGTGAACGTGTGTGACAGGAGAACGATGACTCGATGCGACTGTCCGCTCCATGCTTTTGGCTGTCAGTGATAGTTTTTGAAGTGACCCCTCCAGAAATGTCCATCTTTCAGTCTTACAACAGTTAAAAAAAAGACGATTCTTCTGGCGTAACTATGGACAGATGCGTATTATTCAATTTCTTGGTTGACTGTGTCGGCAGTACAATGTGACAGTTGGGTGTTTGGGAGTTTTAACGTCCTTTTCCACTACGTAACTAAGGGTGATATCAAAGACTGGGCAACGCGAAAAAGGCCAGCACAAATATTTGGCCACAGCCAAAGGGTACTAACATAGAATTTAACATAGAATCTAAGAATGGATAACATTTTTATATATTAATTTTCATACTGGTTGCCATTGGGAACTGTGCAGTATTCATCGCAAAGCCAACAGACGAGGCAGCTTGGTTACGAGTTACGTCCCCTTTGTGGAGACAAATGTACGGATGCCTATATTAAAGACGGTGTCCTGAAAATAACAATTACATCCGATAACTGGAATCGTTTTGTCGTTTGATCTCGGCAGGAATATGTTCTTTGCCTTTAACCTCTCCATTTGCATGTTGCAGTCTTGGTGACCCTGCTGGACACGTTCCAATACCCGGGGCTTCAGATCTGGCGGGAGGACGGTCAGTGGATGGAAGTGCCGGTGCGCCCAGACTCCCTCGTTATGAATATCGGCCAGACGCTGTCAGCGATATCCGGGGGTCGTTTCAAAGCCACTCGACATCGCGTGAGAGACATTCTAGTCGACCGGTTCTCTGCCGCGTTCTTTTTGGAGCCGAAATACGACGGAGACATCACTGTTCGGATGTTCGGGACAGAAGGGGAAGACAACCGGCTGCAGAGTGAAGAGGAGGTCATCAAGCATTACGGCCCTTGGCTGATTGACAAAATGCGAAACAAGCCCGAGTACCGTGACTTCGTTGCTCTCGAATTCAGCACAGTGTGACAAGTTCATGTTTTGTTTTTGCCCTGGAGCAGACGTGGGCAGCTTCAGCTGCTTACAAAATTTGCAGACTTTGCCACTCTGCCAATCAGTTATTACGACTGATTTTTATGTTTTATTTTTAATAATAATAATAATAATAATAAATGGTGTTTGTGGGGCACGTTTCTTTAAATAAAACTCAATGCACCTTATGATTTATTTTATTTTTAAATTTATTTGCCCAGTCTTCGTATATCACAGTTGATGCTGTTGTCTCTGAGACTTCCACACTAAACATCTGTACAGTACTAATGAAATTGAGATTAGCTGATCTGTATCGAATATAAAGACGTATCGGCCTTGACTGCCGAATTCGGCAAAATTCAAGGGAGAGAAATGCAGCCGATTAATTTTGTTTTTGTATGATTACTGTCCCTTTACAAAGGTCTGACGGAGGGGAAGTCTGTACGCTGCACGTCTCTTTTCATCGGAGGGGGCGGGGGGTGGGGGTGGGGGTGGGGGCGGGGGGGGTTTAGGGGGGGGGGGAGGGACGAGGCTTGCCTTTGATAAACGCAACCGTGCACCTACAGCGCATAAACAACAATTTTGCACGAACAGTGGGTGTTGCCTCTTATGTCTTAACAAAACCTCACCGTCGTTTCAGTCATACGCGGCAGAAGGAAGGGAAATTCCCGAAAACTACCTGAGTAAAATCCTGTCGAGAAAAACCGTATTATGATCACGCGTTGTGATCGTGGTGTCCTAGAAAGAACAACGAGTAGTAGAAATAGTTAACCTTGGAATGCGCCGGTCGGGAAGGCAAACATTTTAGCTTCAGTTCTCTGCTGTTCGACGACTTGACAACTGCCACAAACTACGGCCGGTTTTGTGTGGAAACTATTTTTAAGTTGTTGTTGTTGTTGTTGTTGTCGTTGTCGTTTGTCTTTCTTGGTCACACTGAAAGTTCACTTCTGAGCATGAAGTCTGCTGTCCTCTCCAGCTCCCGCTGAGGGCCGTACAGTTTGGTGTGTAGAGGCGTTTCCGATGGCCACGTCGTCATCCTCAGCTGACGGTATAGTGGACAGTCCTGAATGATGTGTTGTCCGGTCTGCTCGTCAATGAATCACACTATTTTTAAGTGATATTACCGAAATGCCTGTTATGTTTGTGTGGTATGTTTCAATCTAAAACCCTGGCTCTCATTGTAAATTTGCTGGTACACGTGCACATGAGTAATTCATAGAGAAATGCCGCAGCCAGCCGGGGAGCCGGGGTGGTCGAATGGTAGAGCGTTGGACTTCTAATGCTCGGGTCGTGAGTTCGATCCCGGTGGAAAAGGACGTTAAACCCCCAAACACCCACCCCACCCTTCCTTGTCACCGAGCATTTTTTTCCTTCTTAGGTATCATTTAGCTCGGCTCGGTCTCGGTTAGCCCGATTTGGACGTCGTCACAGGGGCGAAAAGAAGCGAGGACCCGGGTAGAGGGTTGTTGCGAGACTGATGTCAGCGTTCCGTGTACATACATGTATCCCGTAGGAGCAGATGCTATGAAATACCATACTGTTCACATTATGGATGTAGGTGGCGCACCTTATAGACAAAATCAATGGGCCGATGAACATTCCTCGGTCATATCCAACCAGTCAGAAAACGTCTAAACAGACAGACTAACGCCGGGTTGCTGAAAAAAATCCTCGGACACTGATATTTCAACCAATCGACGACGTCGCGTATCGTTCACTGCGGCACACCATCACATAATTTGCCTGAGTTGATAATGTGTAGTGAAGCCAGCATCTATCAGTCACGTGGCTCATGGTTCTGATCAGCGCGCGCACCAATTTTTGCCAGTGTAGCGCCACTCAGCTGCAGTTTTGAACTAAACGGTACACCATACTTTACTTTCCTATTTCCGGTGTTGTGCCAGCCGAGCAAAGACTTCTCCTCATCGGCCCAGCGTGACTCGCACAGCGTGGTAGAGACATTATAAGCTGACTTGAAAGATTTTTTAAATCTACATTCACTCCACTCAGGTAGGTAACATTTTTTTGATATTAACATTTTCATAGGTTTACTTTGATCTTGTCGTTCAGTTGATCTGTTTTAGTCTAGAATGGTGATTTTACGGTGTCACTTGTGCCAGCCGGCTGTCTAGGTCATGTATGACGATCAGTTGGGGGCTTATGGGGGGAAAAAGGGAGGGGGAGGGGGGGGGCGGGGAGGGGGGGTGGGGGTGGTCATAGTAGTAAGTAGTCAATCAACCTTGAATTCAAAGAAGAGTCTTCTCAACTGTTCATTAAGTCTAAGACATACGCGCGATTCTAAGCGTTGTGCTTTCTCTGCACGTGGCGATATCGATCGCTCGCTTGCAAGCATCAGCCCGGTAGGCCACGTGTATTTACCCCACAGCTGTGCTCCTCGCTGTCCATATAGTGCTTCCCATTGTGTCGGCAAGACCCAAACAAAACCGTCCGGATAAACGTAGGTGTATCCTTCTAGAGCTTAATTCCTATTGTGCCCAGATATCTATGTGACACGCCTCTGAAGTGAGATGCAGTTTGCAGTTTGGTGTCCTATACGTATGTCGATTACGTGACAAAGAGT
Organism: Batillaria attramentaria; assembly: GCA_018292915.2. NCBI lineage: Eukaryota > Metazoa > Mollusca > Gastropoda > Batillariidae > Batillaria > Batillaria attramentaria. The sequence continues at coordinate 91,036 of JACVVK020000190.1, read as the reverse complement.
GTCGTGATCGACTTAACTTGGCCCTTATTCAGTCCAACTACAATAAAAACATACCGTTATAACGATGAGCACAGGTCAAGAACACAAAATGCACGGGGCCTCAAAATGCCTGGATAATCCCTATTATCATATTCACCCCTAAAAATGCTTCAACCTAGAAACAAAAATTACCATGCACAAACCATTCAAGGGCACATACCCGGCAGGAGTTTAAAAATATTGAATGCTCAGGCCTCACTGGAGTAATGTTAGTCTACTTCCTCTTTATGACAGTTCACTCAAAGCCATTCATGTCACCTTTGCTTCTCCTGTGCGCAAAATGTCCCAGCTTGACTGGCAGCGTACCTCCTCTTCCTACCCCCTGGCATGCACCTTGCCCTACCAGTTACAACGATCACGAAAGTCACGCGTTTTCGCGACAACGCAAATCACTACAAACTAGCATACAGTACTCCTCGCTTAAGGTGACCCCCCACGGGACCAAAAAAATTCTTGATCTTATCCGAGGGGCACCCTAAACAGTCCTCTGATAAGAGCAACTACCAGTAAAAAACTTGATCTTATCCGAGGAGCTCAATATTTGGCGAGTTTGTCATTTTTTCACATTTTAGACCGAAAGACTTTCCGCCAAAATATGTAATTCTACACACACACACACACACACACACACACACACACACACACACACACACACACACACACACACAAACGCGCGCGCGCGCGCGCGTACGTAAGCACAAACGAACGCAAATGCATATACCCCCTCCCCTTTTTTTTCCCGAACCCTGTGGATCCCCCCCCCCCCGGCGCTGATGCCAAGCCCCCTCCAAACATCTTGCCCCTGTTACATGTTTGAGGGATGGTTGCACTGATGTTTCGTGAACTGCAAAAGTACTTCAACTTGCCTTCCGACTAAGCCTAGAAATTAACAAGGTCTCTCGCTCCCCCCCCCCTCCCTCTCTAACAACATAAGTGTCACCACCACCATCATATCACCACATTGCTCCCTGCATTGCAGCTCTTATCTCTTTCACAAAGATTGTACCAATTTCTAGATCTAAAAGGACCCTGAACGAAACAAGAAATCTTTTGTAAGTACATGTATACTCATCTGCGGTAAACTATCTTTATCGTCAGTTCATCAAAAACAAGCCCCCCCCCCTCCCCCCCTTCCAGTTTCCATTTTCAGTCTTTGGGTATCATCTCATGGAATAAAAATGAAATAAAAATTCGTCTGTTTCGTCTTCACCTCGCAGTGCAAATCCGGGTGTTGTTTCCAAGGGAAGCCACTCTCATCACATGGATTTCATCTTAACCGGTAGTCTTTTTCATTTGGGAACCAAAACGGGGGTGACGTAATCCGAGGTTTTCCCTTATCCGAGGTGACGCTAAGCGAGGAATTCTAAATGGTACAAAGAAGGCTTTTGGCCGGGACCAACAACCTGATTGATCTTATCCGAGTTGTGACCTTAAACGGTAGTGACGTTAAACGAGGACTACTGTACTTGCAAAACAGGGTACTCCAAACACACACCAAACTTGACCCAAAGCTCAATTCGTGTCCTTACGCGACATAGCGGTTAGGAGAAGGGACAGAGGTACGACTGGTTCGATTCTCCACCGAGACATCAGATCTTCCACCTCTAATGTACACAGGTCTAAAATCTAGTACCTGACACGATGAAATCGTGTCTGGTCGGTAGTTGAATGCCGTATCATCCTCTCCCGGCTTCCCCGGACGCTTTAAGCCTGCCACCCATTAACTTTCGCACATGATCCTGAGCTTTTACTGATAAATAGACGCAAGCACCTCTTAGCAGCAGAACTATGTATTGCACTACGAGTTAGCAGTTTATCATAGTTTTGCTCGGATTGTATTAAGATTCTGCTCGTTTGCCATAATCGTCATCGTTGTCCTATCATTATTTCGGCATCTACTCGGAATATTATATTACTTGTATTTTTTTTTTCATTTGCAGAAAACATCTAACCCCAAGGGCCTTACCCGAAGGTTTTCGTGAAGTCTAGCATATTCAAGCCCAAGTCTCCGAGAACACGCGAAAAAATCCTAGTCACCTGTTGCTGCTTACACGTCCGATCCCTAACGCTCAGCGTAAGGCCGAACTAACGTGTCAGTTTGAGAACTTCACCTCCCAAGCATCCACAACTCAAATGAACGAAACAGAAGATTCTAGTGTAATCGGCGCAGCAGTAGTACTCTCTACGATCATCAGCATCTCGACTGTTGCAGCGGTTATCGTATACATCTTTAGAAGAAAGGGCAAGTGGAAAAGACCACCAAAGAAAATCCCCAGCGTAGCACACAGAAAACATCAGCACGGGAAAGACGCTTGCAGCAACTCTGAAGATCCTGAAGTGTCACAGAAAAATAAATGGCAGAGAATGCTAAATGAAGATGGAGCCGCAGAATGGGATATTTCAATTGGTGCACACGCCACGCTGCCATACGCTAACGGAGGAGGAATAACACAGCGTCACACTGCACACTGTACACTGTGCAGTCAATATACAGACATCGATCCGAGCGAAATTAAGATTGAAATGAACAACTTCCTCGAAAATAGTGAATTTCCCAGACTACATGAGGCAGACATGGAGACTTGTAAGGGGCTAGTTACAGAGAGAGAGGCTGGACAAGCACTAAAATCAATGAAAGGGGGTTCCTCCCCAGGCGGAGACGGACTAACTATAGAATTTATGAAATTCTTTTGGAACAAAATCAAAACTTTAGTCACAAAAACATTTAATGAAGCCTTTGTAACAGGAAAATTATCGTTCACTCAGAGACAAGTGATAATCATTTTCCTTCACAAAGGAAAAGATCTGCCACGACATAAACAGAACAACTGGAGAACCATCACGCTGACAAACACAGACTGCAAAATACTGGCTAAATGTATGGCTGTCAGACTAGGAGCTGTAATAGATACAATTATCAATGAAGACCAGGTAGGTTACATGAAAGGAAGAAATATTTCTACAGCCATTAGAACAGTAGAGGATGTAATCGAATATGTAAATATTACAAAGAATTCTGGATATTTACTTGCCCTGTACTATACGAAACCATTCGACTCAGTGTTCAAAACATTTTTCTTTTGTACAGAGTTCAAAAACTGGGTAAAGGTGCTTATGCCAGGTTCACACAGCTGTATAAATCATAGCGGGTGGCTGTCAGAGGCTTTCAATGTAAACTGTGGAATAAGGCAGGGTTGCCCGTTCTCACCATTAGCAATTAGAATAAGAAACAGTAAAGTAAAAGGCATAACCCTTCCTTTAAGAGATAACGAATCAGTAAAAATTCAACAGTATGCAGATGACTCGACCCTTACTCTGAAAGACCAAGACGATGTTATTGAAGCAGTCAAACATATCACAACATTCTCAAAATACTCTGGTCTAAAACTTAATTCTAATAAAACAAAAGCTGTGAAAATCGGTGTACACACGGAAAGGCAAAATGACAATTTTCCATTTGAACTCGTGGAAAAATTAAAAATTCCAGGTATATATATATTTATGAACAACAAACGATCACAAGATATCGAAGAAAACTGGAAGGAAAGAATAGAAGATATAAAGAGAACAGTACTAACTTGGAGTAAAAGGGACTTAAATATCTTTGGAAAAGTCACTATAAGCAAGTCTATTCTATTGAGGAAATTAGTGTCAACTGTACTGCCAGAAGAAGCACCGAAGGAAATTAACAGACTATTCTATACGTTTGTATGGAAAAAGCGATTCTCTAACAGAAAAGCCTTTGAAAAAGTTAAAAGGGTAGTAATGGAAAGTGACTACACAAATGGTGGTGTTCGAATAATCAACGTCAGAACGATGCTATACATATTTCTTCTGAAATGGGTTAAAACATTGTGCAAATATACTGCTATTTCTTCCGGACAAAATATTTTTCGAATCAACGTCAAGCCTATTAAGTTCAAATTTCTTCAGAAAATAAAAAGTAAATTTTGGAAGGATGTTCTCACAACACATTTAGACAACAAAACCTCCAAAACTGCAGATCAGCATGATACAGAGGCACAGGCGGACGAAGCGATAAAAAACATTGAAATGTGTTCCGCCAACATCGACATGTGCAACTGGTTTTTGGTTAAAAAAAAAATTCATTTTGAAATTAACAAAGACGTAGGTACCTTTACGAGAACTCCACTGGAAAATAGTTCACAATATCTACCCAACTAACATCATGCTTCAGAAGATGAAAGTCCGGGAAAACAATAAATGTTCATATTGCACCGAAACTATTGATTATCTAGAGTATTTTTTGAAAGTGCCCCAGTTAGACTTTTTTTGCAGACGCATCACGTTGACCCTACTTGATGTGTTGTTTGGTTTTCAACAAACGGTAGACAAGAAAGACCTAAAAACGACTCATCATGTTATTCTGACTGGAAAAGCATGTATTACCATAAAAAAGAAACTACAGTCAGCATCACCTATCCGATCATTTTACGACCGCGAAAATCGATATAGAAGCATTATGTAATAATGTACATCATTTGATAATAATAATAATAATAATGAGTTGTGACAAACCGCATTTATGGGGTTTTCATTAATTTTATGTGTTTGCAGTTTTTTTAAAATGTATTTTCATGTGTAGTGCTGGCTAGTGTTTTAGACAGGTAGTACTGGACTTGAGTATCCCAGTCTACCTAACATTTTCACGTGCGGGAAAATGCGTAGGCACGGCTATAGTGTTCGCTGAGTTGTACCCAAAAAGCGAGATTGTTGTAACGCAGGTAGACCTGTGTAGTTGTCAGCTTACGAAGTGAGCAACTGCGACAAAGATTGTGTGCAGTCCTACTATTGACCTTTGGAGGGAACAGGTCTTTTCCCCACCCGGCTGGGCAGCCGGTGTGGTCGAATGGTAGAGCGTTGGACTTCTAATGCTCAGGTCGTGAGTTCGATCACGGCTGGGGCCAAATATTTGTGCTGGCTATTTCATCGTTGCCCCGTCTTTGATATCACCCTATGTGGTGGACAAGGACGTTAAACCCCCCAAACACCCACCCGGCTTCTTTTGTGTTCCGTATCCCGTAGCGCTACAGGTATGGTTGACTTTTGAATATTGTTTGCCTATGGCAAGACCAAGTGGATCGTTTGATAACCCTATAGATAACTTGATGCTATTATGATGTATGTCTGATTTAGTTCTCTGAATGTCGAACTTCTCGAATTGTTATTCCAGTGAGAGCATTTTTGTAAGATGTTTTGAAGTTCATTCTTGTGAGGAGAAATCAGTTGTGAGAACATGGTTTGAGGTTGAGGATGATGATATAAGTTTGAGTGGGTGAGGGTGATTGGGTGTTTAACGTCCTTTTCCACCACATAGGGTGATATCAAAGACGGGGCAACGATGAAAAAGCCAGCACAATATTTGGCCCTAGCCGGGATCGAACTCAGACCCGAGCATTAGAAGTCCAACGCTCTACCATTCGACCACTTTGGCTCCCCATATAAGTTTGAACTGTTTGATATTGTATTGGTACTTAGTAACTGGAAGGTGAATTTGTTGATAATTTCTGATTTCAATTCATAATCGGAATGTTCGAGATCGATGTCAGATCTGTGGAAGTAATTAAGCCTTAGAACTACTTATTAATTCGTGTGGTTGTCTGATTGTTTTTGTGTATAAAAGGTCTCAGCAAAAAGAATATTTATTTGCTTGTGTGTATGAAAGGGAGTGAATGACGTTTGCATGTGTGCCTTTTTGGATGTCTGTGATGTGAAATCGGAGTGAAAACAAAGACCTTGGAATCAGAAGATCTTTGGTGAAAGTGTGAGACCGCATTACCTTACATGAGTATTGTATAGGCGCTTTACCCAATTTCATGAATCGGCGCAAAGCCCTGCGAACTGAGCCCAACACGCACGCTCATGTGAATCACACGCATTCTCTCACACACTGGACATACACACATTACAATCACGTGGTGCGGAGGGTCAGCTCAGCTATTTGAGTTTGGGAATTTAGAATTGCATTTATTTTTC
>JACVVK020000190.1:72500-82500 GCA_018292915.2 Batillaria attramentaria | reverse complement strand
GTCAGTTGGGTTGTCAGTCACAGAAGTGGCAACGTCTCCCTTTAAAGATGGCCTACTCTACATTTCTCTCTGCCTTTGCCCTGAAGGCTTTGGTGCTGCAGCTGTTGTTCAACCATGCGTATTCAGTCAGAGAGTTTCAGCTACCTGCCGGCTGCGATGGTCATAACTGTCCAGGCAAATGCGTTGGACGCCCCTTTGGTAGTAGAGTGCGCAATACTTGCCAGTGCCCTCCTGGTCACTTTGCCTGGGGACTGGGCTGCTTCAAACATTACTTCAGAACCACGGGCAACTGTCACGACTCCTGCCCAACACGTGACTGTGACGGCATGGATTGCATCTGCGAGGAAGGCAGCTTCGCTCAAGGGCAACAGTGCGTGAAAAAAAAGTTCTCTTTGAGAACACCTTGCACTGTCGGCGAGTCCTGCGGTGTCTACGGCTCCTGCACAGGCGGCTCGACCTGCAGCTGCATTGGCGGCTTTGTGGTCAAACCGGAATATCCCGACAGATGCATCCCTGGGGCTGGATTACCCTACGACCATAGGAAATGCAGGCCGGATGGGAAATGCTCCTGCGGGAAGGACACCGTCTTTCTTAGTGCTTGGGGCGACGGCACGGGCATGCGCTGTTACTGCATGTATGGCAAGACCGGCGAAGACAAGTGTAGAATTCTCAGTCGGGCCGACCATCACTAGCGGCACAAGATGGACTACAGAACCACACGACGGAACAACGGAATAGAAAAACCACAGAACAGAAAAACAGAACCACAGAACAGAGCACCGGGACAGAACCATACAACAGAACAACGGGATAGAACCATACAACAGAATAACGGAACAGAACCACACAACAGAACAACGGAACAAAACCATAAAACAGAGACACTGAACCAAACAACTGAACAGAACCACATAACAAAACCACGGAACAGAAAAACAGAACAGAACAGCAGAACAGAACAACGGAACAGAACAACGGAACAGAACCACTGAACAGAACATCGCAACAGAACCACAACGAGAAACTTTGCAAACGTGCCAATTTTTTTGAAGGCAGTTATGCTGAGTATGTAAAGATACTAAACCTTCAACGTATGTATACACGTATGTATTAATGTTTAGTACGTATGTATGTTTGTGTGTCTGTATGTATGTATGTTTGTAAGTTGGTATGTATACATGTATGTGTGTATTAAAAAAACTAAAACTTTCAACAAAAAAAAAAAAAACTAAACCACATAACTCTTCAGTGACCCTGTGTAAACGACCGTGTCTTGTTTCTTTATCTGTTTTGCCAATACTTTTGATGTGGCCATTTTGTTCGAAAAAAAAACAACACCCTCATATCTGGCTAATTTATTCACACACTCTCAAGTGCCGTACCGAACACTGAGAAACGATTATATGGTGCCGAAGCCCCGCGTAGATATTTTTAAAACCTCCCTCTGTTACTCAGGGGCACACACTTGGAATACCCTCCCAAAACATATCACATCAGCACCCTCGGCTGCATCTTTCAAGGCCAGACTACTGAAACATCTGGTGAACAGCTCGTAATGGTCCTGGTTGTACTTTTTATTGTTTTGTGTGTTTACAAGCAGCGACAAATGCCAGTTCTTATTGGCATTACCTTTTTCCTGTTTTTGTTGTTGTTACTGTTGGTTTTCTACACTGTTGCAACACACATCCCGTCAGGGGTTTATCTGAATCTCTCAATTGCCACATTCTTCGGTTCTTTGTTTTATTTTCACCTTATTTACTTTCTTTATGTAAATACTGAATTTAAAAAAAAAACAAACTATTATTTGATATACATAATCGCATAATCGTTTTCTCTTCTCCCTCCCCCCCCCCCCCCTGCATTTCTTTTGATATTAGTATATCTCGCGTGCGTGTGCATGTGTGTGTGTGTGTGGGGGGGGGGGGGTGCACGCGCTTTACTTAGTTTAACTTACTTAATTGTAGCCTAGCAAGGACAAGACGTAAGACAGGTCTGTGCACCTAATCTATTATCCTTGTAAAATAAAGTTTCGTTCGTTCGTTCGTTCGTTCGTTCTCTCTCTCTCTCTCTCTCTCTCTCTTTCTCTCTATCTGGTCCTCTCTCTCTCTCTCTCTCTCTCTTTCTCTCTATCTGGTCCTCTCTCTCTCTCTCTCTCTTTCTCTCTATCTGGTCCTCTCTCTCTCTCTCTCTCTCTCTCTCTCTCTCTAAATGTGTGTATGTTATGATTGGAACTGCTTTATGACTATGTTGAAATGACCAGCTGATGTTTATTTTCCAAGAGTAAGCGTTAAACTTTCCATGTACGTCAAATGGGGATTCCTGGAATAAACTTGAATTTGAATTGAAATGAAATTGATCAAAACAAAAACAACGAAACAGAACCACAGAACAGAACCACAGAACACAGCAACAGAACCGAACAACTGAACAGAACCACATAACAAAACCACGGAACAGAAAAGAAAAAGAACAGAACTACGAAACAGAACCACAGAGCGGAACAACAGAGCAGTGTCACATATCAATGAAACAGAACCACTACACAGAACAGGAGCTTCACAGGAACGACTACAGAACCCCAGAACAGAAAAACAAGAACAGAAGCCAAGAACAGAACAGAACCCCAAAACAGAAGAATAGAACAGAAAAACAAGAACAGAAGAACAGAACCCCAGAACAACAACAAAAAAAAAAAAACAAGAACAGAACTCTAGAACAGAAAAACAAGCACAGTACACCAGAACAGAACCCCAGAACAGAAAAACAAGAACAGAACAACAAGCACAGAACCCCAGAACAGAAAAACAAGCACAGAACAGAACCACAGAACAGAACAACAAGTACAGAACAACAAGCACAGAACCCCAGAACAGAAAAGAAAAGAAAAGAACAGAACAGAAGAACAGAACAGAACCACAGAAAAGAACAACAAAATAGACCAGAAGGCTACAGACAGCCTATTTCAGAGTGTCATTTTCTTTTTGAAGTTCGAAGATCACACCCGACACTTTGTCTGCTTCCTGTCTTAGGCCGTCAAGTTTGTCGGTGGCAACAATATCGTTATTAGCCCAGTTTGGGCAGTTTTGTTCTTTTAACAGTGGCATTAAAAATAAAACAACACGATATCACAGACAAGGTAGTATAACTATTTACACCATCTCAATTACTTACATCACTCTATCACAGCCAAACAAATACATATTGATATAATCTTAGATATTGTTATCAGACCTTCCCTTTTACAAACCCGTGCTAATCTTCAGAGCACTAGGAGAGACGTCAGGCGACTATCATGCAACCTGCAGCGATCGCGGACCTAGCGTGGAAAGCCAACACCTTGCGTAATAGTGGCTTGAAGTGGATCCTACCGAATTTCTGTCCGGTGTGCAGTGGCTTTTGTGAACCGCAACACTGTGTCGCACGAAGAGGTGTACTAATCATCAAGATAGAGTATTTTGAGCGAAATCGTTCCAACACATATAAGCTGGTTTAGGAAAAATGGGATTAGCCCATTCAAAGAATAAGGCTCAGAAGACTTAGTAGGAAAACGCCGGCCAATGAGATTGTTTTTTTCCGGAACAAGTAACAACAAGATGGCCACCAGCCCAATATGTTGTTTCCATTTGATCACCTGCTATCGTCACGGTCGTTCTTTTGTAATGCCATGTATCCACACACACACACACACACACACACACACACACACACACACACACACACACACACACACACACACACACACACACACACTCTCTCTCTCTCTCTCTCTCTCTCTGAATGGAAACAACTGACCGGGCTGTCACACCAATCTTGTTTTTGGAAGAGAGACGTCAAGTTGTATTCTTTGAAATCTATGACGTTTTTGCTCACTGGGATGGCGCATAATACATTTGGCGTAATAACTTGGATACAGTTCTTGCAATGAAAGCAGGCCCATGAAAATTGAAGTGTTGCTGCTGCGTGCGCAGTGTAAAGATCGAATTAATACCGACCCAATATGTTTAACAGACAAGTCTGCGCGGCGAACGTTTTCTAACTATGTGTTATGTCAGACATACACACGCGCGCGCGCACACACTCACACGCACGCACGCACGCGCACACGCACACACACAAACAGACTCGCGCGAGCCGCGTTTGTGCTCCATTGAGACCTATGTGGTGTTCTCTCACTCTACTATGCTATTGAGTGAGAGTCAGTGGGAAAAACAAAGCACACTACATCAATGAAACTCCCGCTTTCCCCGTCTACACATAGAGAACGTCCAAAAAGTGGCGACACATCCCCAAGAAATGCCAGTAACACGTCAATCAAACATGACGTCGGAAAAATGACGCTGATACTGCCTTTTGCGTCAGTGCGCGCGTGCCTTTTCTGCGATGGATCTGACCTGTTCAGTACGTAAGCAGCCCGGCACAGCGTTCTGGGTTCTTCTTCTTTCATGAATTTGTTCTCCGTGCATATTCTGTTCATAAAGTATGGGAGTTGTATTCTGTTATATCCCGTGTCTTCTCTGCAATTGCACGAAGATGGCGACATAGTAGAAGTAAAATACACCACGTCTCCAAACAGAGGAATTCGGAAAGAAAGTGGCGAGACACCCCCAAGAAAAAAACAGCATCACGTCAATCAAACATGACGCACTTACTTTACGTCAGTGCGCGTGCGTCTCTTCTTCGATGTTTGTGAGGCGTGTGGCTTGCAGAGGAAATGTGCTGTGAGTACAAATTTTCGAGTCAACTGACGATAACGGCTGCAGTGAATTTTTCTATTTTTTTTTTTGTATATTTTTTATGGCACCCCAGGCTCATTATCTATGTATAGTAGGAGCGATTTTGAGATCTAAAGTGTGTTCACCAGCACTTTCATCAGGTACGGCTTACGCCAAAAGTATAAAAGCGACAACCTCCGAAATTCACTTAGTTTAGAGTCCGTATTCATGCTATCTATGTCCCAAAACTGGAGTGGTTTAGGTAAATATTACGCCTTTAAACGCCAGAAAGCCACTTTTTCTGAAAAGGGCGATAACTCGCAAATCATGTGTGCAATCGTACCTGGATCGGGCCTTCTATTCAACAATCTTGATTTATTTAGAAACCCCAAATTTGAAATCGATCGGTTCAGTATTTTCGGAGAAATAGGCATCTGAACTGGGTTCACATGCAATGTCAACTCAGGCTCGGTTTACATGAAAACTATAAGAGCGACCATTTTCTAGTAGTGACTCTGTTCAGAGTCCGTATTCAAGCTATCTACTGCCAAAAAATTGAGTGATTTAAATAAATATTACGCCTGTACACGAAAGACAACCAACTTGTCTCAAAAGGGCGATAACTCCCAAATCACTTAAGCAATCATCACACGCTTGAAACGTCTAATGTAACATTTTGATATATTTGGATACCCCAAATCTGAAGCCATTCGGTTGAGCATTTTCGAAGAAACGGGCCTGGACACAATTCACACACACACAGCCGCACAGCCGCACACACGCACACACGCACACACATACGCACAGACGGCACTCACTGAGGAGGAGAAGCGCGTTCGGTGGACCGTACATGTCAGCATCGTTTTGTTACGTCATTGTCAGAGTTACACTTGCAAAATCGTCTCTGCGGGAGATCGGCAGTGACGTGCGTTTGTACCACAGATGCTTGCCCATGAACGTGGAAAATTTAGCCCGTCCTATGATGTTGTTTCCATGACTATGGAAACAACATAAAAAAACAACGACTGGAGAGGCAGCAGCCTCCATGACTCCCTTGTGAAGTTTGTAAAAATCATCAAGCCAAGTAAGGTGTCTCTGGTGTTTCTTAGTTCCTGGCAATATTACAGTTTGACCTAAAACTGTTTGTATGGCCAATGTTAAGGTTTACTGCGGAAATGCGGAAAATAGCTTGTACGGCCTTGACCTTGAAACAAGGCCATTGAGTACATTGTATATCTGTAAAGTTCTTATCAATGTCTATCAGCATGCAAAGTTTAAAATCTCTGGTGTTTGTAGATTCCAAGAAAATGCCAATGTACAATTTTCAAACAGACCGCTTTAGTGCCCTTGACCTTGAGTAGAGGTCATTCAAAGAGATATATTTTGAAAGGTCTTAGGACTCTCTATCAGCAAGCCAAGTTTGGTGCCTCTGCTTTTTGTAGATTCTGAGAAAATGCCAATGTTAAGGTTTCTATATATTTACTGCGCACACACGCACACAAACACACACACACACACACACACACACACACACACACACACACACACACACACAGAGAGACGACGGAGGGTTAGTACATAGACTCCCTTTGTTACACAAGGGAGCCAAAAAAGGGATACACCGCTAGTACCATGGTGCATGAGTAGGCATAGGCAAGTGTGAAACGCCTATAAAAAATTCCGGCTCATCAATAGACTTTCTTCTCTTTGACTACGCATGTCACTGTAAACATCAGTAGAAAACTGGCATTTCATCAGCGCTCATCAAACAGGCGTTATGCATGGAATAGCTGTATGCGCTTAGTCGGAAACAGTGAAGTTCAACACATAGTGTCAGTCTGACCTTTCCAGGGCACCTAGTGCTGTAAGCAAAACAATGAGACACTCCCCAGCGCGTTTAACATGAACGCTTCGGGAAAATCCTAAACTATGCGATGCGAGCCATGCTGCTGACGGAAGCCCATTTATATTGCTACCAAAGGGCTCATTTCCCTTCAAAACCGACTAGAGCGGAGAAGCAGGCACACCGACTGTACTGCCACGCGGATTCACACATCTGTACGAGTTGATCGTATTTTACGCGCTCCGATCCCAGTAAAACGATCTGCATTTCTGGATTGAGATTTCAGTCAGTAACTGTGAACATTCGACCTCAACTGGTCACGTATCTGGAGAATCTGGAGTATCTGGAACACAAGTTATACAGCCTTGGGACTATACGCTGAACTAGCAAGTGCTTTTTGCTGTACACCGCAGTGCCCAGGTTTGGTCCCGACGGAGGTGGATTTGGCGGCTTCGGTCCTATACGGTACAGCCGCGGGAGCAGTGCAACAGGTGGTGTCTGCCAGGGCGTAAAAAGGTAGGATGGTCACAGTTTTCAATTGTTTCCTTGTCTCCTTAGATTTGTGTCAAGCCGCCGTTATTGTAATTCGCTGGTGGAGAAATAAAACTGTGACGTTATAAGAGATAACATGACAAAATAAATTTGGCTTCTGCTACAAATTTGTACAGGACGAATCTAGTTTGCAAGCTTTAATACCCAACACCAACAGAAAATTTCATCTTACTCGAATTTCCTTGTTCGATTCGTACAGTTTCTGATTTTATCCTTTTCTTTAATTTTACGGAACAGATGAATTTAGGAGGATGCACTGTGTGTGTCTCGGTTCTGTTATGCCTGTAAAGTTCCGTTTCCATGTAACCGGCAAAGACATCCGTCAATCCGTCAAACCGTCATTTGCTGGAAAAACGGATTGCCGTATGACGGGCTGTCTGTTTCCATGTTCACCGTTTATACCGCCAGCCTCTCTGTTCGTCAACTGGGAGGTGCAATAGATTTCCCGCCATATTTTCCTTTTTTTGTGTGCAAGCATGGCGCCAGTGCAATCAAGGGTGGTTCAACAGGGTGTTTTGGTGGTGTTTTGTTTTTGGTTGCTGTAGTTGTCGTCGGCTGCATCATACAACATGGGGTGTTGCCTCACAATATTAATAAGTTTCTCTATGACACCGGCGTCGTATTTTCCATTCTTCATGTTGAAAAATGAAAATGGCGGGAGAATATAGCACAGAGTTTTCTCCGAGAATTATCTCCCATCACCCGGCACGGCAATCCGTTTTTGCTTTGGAACGGAAGAGCAACCGTTCGCCATTGCCGGACATGTTAAACGGGCAGATAAACGGATTAACGGATTGACGGAACGGAACATGGGTACAGTCGTTCTTTTTCTTTACTTGTTCGTTAGTTTGCCGGTTTGCCGGATGCGGTTTGCCGGTCAGCAAAAACGGATGCATGGAAACGAGCCTTTAGGATTCATCTGTGTCGTATGGTATACTGAAGCGTTATTAAAGACATTTGTGTGTAAGGTAGTCGGTTTGTAGTTAGGTGGGAGAAAAACTAAACCTTACGGGCGTTTTCTAAACCTCTCCTTCAATAAAATGTCAGTGAGAAGTGGGGTTTTGTGCCCCCCCCCCCCCCCACCTCTTGTCGTGGCATTGAGAGCTCCAAAAATCACCCTATTTACTCGAAATTTTACAATCGGTTCCTTTAAGATGTACCGCAGAAAGCAGTAGTGCGTGCTGATTCGGCTTACTCCCAAGGCTGATCCAGGGGTTTTCTTATCAGGTTGAGCAGTGAGGGTATACAATACGTAAAGTACTATTGTCTATGGGACGTGTGTGTGTGTGTGTGTGTGTGTGTGTGTGTGTGTGTGTGTGTGTGTGTGTGTGTGTGTATGTGTGTGTGTGTGTGTGTGTGTGTGTGTGTGTGTGTGTGTGTGTGTGTGTGTGTGTGTGTGTGTGTATGTGTGTGTGTGTGTGTGTGTGTGTATGTTTGTGTGTTTATGTGTGTGTGTGTGTGTGTGTGTGTATGTGTGTGTGTGTGTGTGTGTGTGTGTATGTGTGTGTGTGTGTGTGTGTGTGTGTGTGTGTGTGTGTGTGTGTGTGTATGTGTGTGTGTATGTGTGTGTGTGTGTGTGTGTGTGTATGTTTGTGTGTTTATGTGTGTGTGTGTGTGTGTGTGTGTGTGTGTGTGTGTGTGTGTGTGTGTGTGTGTGTGTGTGTGTGTGTGTGTGTGTGTGTGTGTGTGTGTGTGTGTGTGTGTGTGTGTGTGTGTGTGTGTGTGTGTGTGTGTGTGTGTGTGTGTGTGTGTGTGTGTGTGTGTATGTGTGTGTGTATGTGTGTGTGTGTGTGTGTGTGTGTATGTTTGTGTGTTTATGTGTGTGTGTGTGTGTGTGTGTGTGTGTGTGTGTGTGTGTGTGTGTGTGTGTGTGTGTGTGTGTGTGTGTGTGTGTGTGTGTGTGTGTGTGTGTGTGTGTGTGTGTGTGTGTGTGTGTGAGAGTGGAAGTTAGATTTTTGCTGACTGATTGCAGAACCACATGAAATTATTTATAGTTATTTCCTCTTTTCAGAAACTCGACAAGACGTTTTGTCCTACACACTGCAAGCTGTCGACCACCATGTCTACCGGCATTGGAACAGCTCTGAAAGTCGCTGCCGCCAGTCTGTTGTTGATTCAGGTGGTCTCTGTTGGCCCGATTGTTACGTCACAAACTTACGAGTTTACGACTCTGACTTGCAGTTTGGAGGGGTTCAGTATAACGGACGACAGCGAACTTCTGCTGCTTCAGATACGGGGAAACTTTCCTGACGAGCAACGTGTGGCTCTTGCCACTTTGGACAAGAGTGCAGGTGCCAGGGAATCATCGTCCTTAAAGACGTACTTTCCTGTGTCGGGTGTGTCTGGGACGATACGGGGTCCGGACCCCGCTCTTCGTCTCAGCGTGGTGGACGTTGATGAGAATTTCGCTGGTACGTTTGTATGTGGGATTCATTACCTCGACGATCCAGCTGCCCTCGACACGACGAAGCGCTACATTACGCTGAATGTCTCGCAAGGGATTCGCCCAGCATCCGCGGAAGGTTTTGACATCCGGAAGAAACAAGGACTTCGAGTAACCTGCAAGTTTGTCACGGAAAATCACTCCGAGCTGAAGAGTTTAAACATTACAGACTTCAACGGAGCGGTCAAAGCATCGTGGTCGAAGCAGGAAAACGAATCGCGAGTGTTTGATGAAGTTCTGGGCGCGCGTTTTGTGCAGTATGATTCACATGTCGAACTCCACATGTTTTTGCATGATGGATCTCCTGCAGACGGGGCGAAATACCATTGTAACGGTGAAGAAACACGAACTGTTGTTCTGAGTTCCTCCAAGGGAAACCATCCTGGCGACAGCACACGGCGGAACAATTCTGTACAAACCACTGAAAGTCCCTCTGCTGACAGAACACCC
>JACVVK020000190.1:65000-67500 GCA_018292915.2 Batillaria attramentaria | reverse complement strand
ATCTCATTCAGTCCGGCTACTCATCGCAGGCGCGGCATTGTACGTCGTGCACTCACGGCTCAGTCAGTGGTGGCAAACGTCAGCGGTATAGGATCTTTAGTGCCAGGCATGCTGAACGCGAGTCAAAACTTAATTTTGGTCTTTCGAGTTTAGACGATCAGCGCTGCTATGAGAAGCTTTCAGCACTGACGTGCCTCAGCCTGTGAGATTCATTGTACGATCACTACCGTCTTGCGGACGGACGTAGGTTTAGCAGCCAACACTATGTCGGTGAGACAATTATATCGTGTGAATGCTGTGCACCGGCGATTAACAATCTTTCTGGTATCAACACTCCACTGTCTTGTTACTGGCCTTCCTACAGCGAACACGATGGTACCAAAGTTGTTCTTCACTCACACTCCAGACGTGACATGGAGGTGTACAATGGAAGGGTACAATCGAACTCTGGAAATACTGGTGGCACTACAGATTGTGTTACGACAGACGGACGTTCCGGGTGAGAAAGAACAGGACAAAGTGGTAGCCATGGTGACTAGCGCAGGTGCAAAACTTTCGGATGGCATAACTGCGACTCACCCTTTCGCGAACGTATCAGGGGTTGTGGACCGAGACGACGTCATGGCTTCGTGGTTACAAGTGACAATTCCCGAAGCTGGCTACAGTTACTACGGGACGTATTTCTGCAAGATTGTGTACGTAGAATTGCTGGCAGATCTCGGCAACAAAGAGTGGTACAGCGAAGCCATCCATTTCACTCCTTCGGCCACGAATGCCCGAACGCCAGGCTTCCAAATGCAGCTCGACCAAGGTCTCAGTGTGAAGTGTGAATACTCCGTTTCAGATGCTTCTGCGCCTCAAGACATTTCTGTTACCATTCTTGACAGTCAAAGCAATCTACTAGCCGCCTTTCCCAGGACAAATGACACAGCGGTAACAGTCAGCACGTATCAGCGATTTGTCGGCCCTCACGTCTTGTTGATTGTGCATATTCCGAATTTGACGTGTGATAACGAAGGACAGTACACGTGTCGTGTCACGGACAAACGAGTGGGGATGGTTTCTGTGACTAACGAAACACACTTTTCGCACTGCCGAACACAAAATTCCAGTGGGGCGGATGGCTTAGGACAACACCGTAGAGAACGCAGGTTTGTGGATAGTGGCCTTGACAGCCCGTATTTGCGAATTGCTTTGGTTTGTGTCGTCGTGGTGGCAGCGTTTTCGGCGGTGTTTGCAGCTGTGGCGTGGGCTGTTTACTGTAGTTGATTTTCAAGTGATGGCAAAGTAAGAAGTGAAAATGACACACACACACACACACACACACACACACACACACACACACACACACACACACACACACACACACACACACACACAGAGAGAGAATGACAATGACAATGACAATGACAATCCTTTATTTTCCAACGGTAGATGACATTGGCCGTCGGCCAAAACTGTTGAATAAAGTATGTAATCGCATCACGCGTTTTGCGAATGTTTTAAACTTGCCATGTTTGTAATGCTGTATGAAAAAAAAAGTATTTTGCTGTATTTAATGGAAACTGTTTAACAGAAAAATCATAGTATTACATCTTCCTGTCGATCTAACGCCGAGGCATCTTTTATCGGTATTGCTTCCTAATAAGTCAAGTCAAGTCAAGTCAAGTCAAGTCAAGTCAAGTCAAGTCAAGTCAAAATACTTTATTTATCCCCGTAGGGCAATTCATGCGGACGAGCGTAAAACACATAAAGAAGCTAAGATCACTAAATTCATATAATTGTACTCTCTCTCTCTCTCCCCCCTCCCTCCCCCCTCCTCCCCCCTCCCCCTCTCTCTCTCTACGGCTCTCCCCGGAGACATTCGACCAGGCATCTTTTATCGGTATCGCTTCCTAATGTCATTAGACCCGACTGTCGTCATATAGAACTCTGGTGATTTTTCTTGTTTTGTTATACCCGCACACACTGCCGCTATTTATAGCACGTCAGCCTGTCAACAAGATTTTTTTTGCCAACAAGATTCACCTGTTCACCTATTTTTGCTTGCCAGTACCATGAGCTGTGTGTTCAGTCACTTTTTCACTGACTGCCAACCTGCTATCACATGCTGTCCAGATTTTCCAGGGGAGCCGGGGTGGTCGAATGGTAGAGCGTTGGACTTCTAATGCTTGGGTCGTGTGTTCGATCCCGGCTGGGGCCAAATATTTGTGCTGGCTTTTTCATAGTTGCCCCGTCTTTGATATCACCCGTGTGTGGTGGAAAAGGACGTTAAACCCCCAAACACCCCCCCCCCCTGACTGCCAACCTGCTGTCCAGATTTTCCAGAGATTATCACCTTTATCACACTGATAAGGTACAGGATTTTGTTGTTGTTGCAATTATCTGGATGTTGTGACAATTATTTTGTATTGTTTCATTGTTTCCCACAATTGTAGATGGTATTTGTTTGTGAGTTGTAATCAGTGATGGGAAAAAAGTGCTGATTTTGGCTGCTGTC
>JACVVK020000190.1:50000-60000 GCA_018292915.2 Batillaria attramentaria | reverse complement strand
AAGGCTGCAGAGAATGGCGAGCAGTCTTCTTTCAGGCTGTCGGATCCCCTGAGGGCGCTGGCAGTGATTCTCTCATTCGTCGCAGCCATCGGAGTTCTGTTTTTGTTGATGCTGGTCGTGATCGGAATGACAAGGAGGGAGTTCTGAGACTTTGGTTGCAATGTTCGCGCTTTCAATTCTGGGGTTCATGAACAGTGCACAGTAACCCCGATACTTTGACATATTGCTGCCTTCATTTGGAAAACTGCCTGTGCTCGCAATGTTTTTCCATCGCGAAAATTACTGGGGCGGTCGGTAGTCTAGTGGTTAAGAGACTTGTCACCAATGCGAGAGGTCAGGGGTTCGGGGCAAAGAATGTTTCCTTCTCGTGCGTGGCACCGTTCATTCCGGTCGGTCGTCGGGGGTTCTCTCCGGGTACTACGGCTTCCTTTCCTCCCCCGCTGCTTTGGAAATGTTCAGCCTACTAAATTTGAAAAAAAAAAAAATGCAATTCTAAATTCCGCAATTTAAATAGCTGAGCTTACCCTTCGCACCACGTGATTGTAATGTGTTTATGTCCAGTGTGTGAGAGAATGCGTGTGATTCACGTGAGCGTGCGTTCGAGGCAATTTGAGCCGATTCATGAAATTGGGTAAAGCGCCTATACAATTATTATTATTATTATGTTTTTCCATCGCAAAAATTACTCTACCTCCTAACATATACGTACCCTTTTCCCCGGGCGAAGGTGGTTCAGTGTCAGGCTCGCCAAGGTACCAAGGGTCATATAATGATACTTTTCAATTATTCTGCATTTTTTTCCTGTCCCAACTCCTTTTGCAAGCTTCAGTGGTCACGTTCCTCACAGGTCAGTGATGGAATCCACGGAGGGCTCGAAAGCTGGGGCAGTTTTATTATGCATGATGATGGAGATGGGGATGATGGTAAGGGGATGATGGGGATGTTGCCATGGAGGTCCGTGTGGCTTGGGACTGCGGGACAGGGTCGCATTCCACGCTTCCTGCCATAAATAACTCGGCGTTAACCAGGCCCGGGAACTGCGGTGCCGGCCGTGTAATCATCCACATTATAAGACGTGTCACCCGTGAAGTAGGTGAATCTCGGCTGTGTGGCAACAGCCTCCCCACTGGGCCCATAGCCAACCCGCTCTGTGTAGGAGCCGACCTAGGTAGGAAAAATCCCGCTTGACTCGGCTGGGACTCAAACCCGGGTCTCCCGGTCCATAGCCCGAAGTGCACTACACTACGGGGGCCACTCTGCATTTTTAAAGTTGACGACTGTGTTGTAGATCTCATTTCATTTTCCTTTCTTCGGTAAAGTACTGGCTGTTTCTGTCGGCTACCAACAGAATTATGGTTGTTTCTGTTGGCTACCAACGGCGTGCAGCACTCAACAAGCGCCGCTAGACACTGTAGCGATGTGTCGCGCTCAATGACCAAAAGCCAAATGATGTCACGGCAAACTCGTGATCGGGCATGTGTGATGTCAGGAACACTGAGCAGAGTCGCTTTTATTGTGGTATTGAATTTTTTTTTTGACACTGAATGCCTTACACCAGATCACTAAGTCCCCAATTCAAGCTTGATCTTAGCAGACCATCCAGACAACTGCGGAGATTTGCTATACACATACACTCACCGGAAATTCCGGAAATGTGTACTTATTTGCAGTGATATTGAAGGAGAGGGGTTTCTCAGCAACTATAGGGTTCTTGAGCGACTTGAAGAATTCCCGATATTTGACATAGCAACTGCGCGGAATTCGTAGAAGCGACCGGATATCCATGGGAAATGTGTGTAGACTCCAGCGGGATAGGCATTCCCGTCTGCTGTAATACAATTGTCAATCTCCTCCGTTGCGCTCGACCCTGCAGCTCACAAAATTAATGTCCTTCCAAGCGAGGTTCACTGACGATTCGGCGAGGCCGACGCCGCGCGAGGCAATGACCAAACTGCTTCCTGGCGTGTTTTGCTGAACACGCTTCCGCAGTTTAGCACCGATCCCCACAAACTGCGCGTAAGATACACGTTAGAGGCAAAGCACAATTATAGCGCAAACACCGACAGCCACATACAGTCTAGGACTTACGCCGAGAGATCACGAGCTCGCTGGGTTAGGCACAGTCCGCAGGCCACCTCAGGGCTGAAATAGGTATTTCGGGATAAGTCCATAACTGCAGAGATACTAAAGGCCCATGTGTTTAACGAAAGTGGGCATACAAAGTGAAAAGCTGATCGGCGACGGATGCCAGTGAGATAAGCTAGTCTCGGCATTGTGAGAGGGGGGCTATCGCATCGTGAGTATTGTCTGTTGTCCTTCACGCACCATCACGCAGATCTGGTTACAGAGAATGGATGCATTGTTGTAAAGTATCTCGCCACTGTGACCTTATCGTGTCTTCATGGTTTGATTGGTTTTGTTGTTGTTGTTGTTGTTTGTATATTTGAATTTGTTTTCCCGCTGTTGCTCCAGTCACTGCTCTCAAAGTCCTTTTAAAAAATAGTTTGCTTTGAGAGTCTCATAAATATTCAGTCAGATCAAACGAACTTTTTGTTATTCTTGTTTTTGTAGCATACTCACGAACATACATACATACATGTATACATATAAACATAATAAACATACAGTACTCCTCGCTTAAGGTGACCCCCCACGGGACCAAAAAATTTTTTGATCTTATCCGAGGGGCACGCTAAACAGTCCTCTGATAAGATCAACTACCAGTAAAAAACTTGATCTTATCCGAGGAGCTCAATATTTGGCGATTATGTCATTTTTTTCACATTTTAGACCGAAAGACTTTCCGCCAAAATATGCAATTCTACACACACACACACGCGCGCGCGCACGCAAGCACAAACGAACGCAAATGCATATACCCCCCTCCCTTTTTATTTTGTTTCCGAACCCTGTGGATCCCCCCCCCCCCGCAGATGTCAAGCCCCCTCCAAACATCTTGCCCCTGTTACATGGTTGAGGGATGGTTGCACTGATGTTTGTGAACTGCAAAAGTACTTCAACTTGCCTTCCGACTAAGCCAAGAAGTTAACCAGGTCTCTCGCTCTCTCCCCCTCCCTCCCTCTCTAACAACATAAGTATCACCACCACCACCATCATATCGCCACATTGCTCCCTGCATTGCAGCTCTTATCTCTTTCACAAAGATTGTACCAATTTCTAGATCTAAAAGGACCCTGAACAAAATAAGAAATCTTTTGTAAGTATACTCATCTGCGGTAAACTATCTTTATCGTCAGTTCATCAAAAACAAGCCCCCCCCCCCCCCTTTCCAGTTTCCATTTTCAGTCTTTGGGTATCATCTCATGGAATAAAAATGACATTAAAAAATCGTCTGTTTCGTCTTCACCTCGCAGTGCAAATCCGGGTGTTGTTTCCAAGGGAAGCCACTCTCATCACATGGATTTCATCTTAAGCGGTAGTCTTCTCCATTTGGGAACCAAAACAGGGGTGACGTAATCCGAGGTTTTCCCTTATCCGAGGTGACGCTAAGCGAGGAATTCTAAATGGTACAAAGAAGGCTTTTGGCCGGGACCAGCAACCTGATTGATCTTATCAGAGGTGTGACCTTAAACGGTAGTGACGTTAAGCGAGGAGTACTGTACATACATACATGCCATCTTGCCTACATGCGTTTGAAAAAATGAATAAAAAATAAACAAAAACAAACAAACAAACAAACAACACGCACCCATGCGTGCCATCACGTTCTAGATCAAACAAACTATGTTCATCTGCATATCGTGTGCTACACGAGCATAGTTTAACATGATGTATTTGTATGCTTGAGCGGTTTTCTCGTACCGCTGTTTAAACCCACACACATGTACATCAAGTTGTTTAAACCTTCTCCCCTCAAATGGACACGGAGTCAGTGTGTATTTGTACAATAGCGTATCTGCTGTCGCTGCTATCGCTCTTCGGAAGTTGGAAAAAAAGAAATCAACCCATCTGTGTGTGTGTGTGTGTGTGTGTGTGTGTGTGTGTGTGTGTGTGTGAGAGAGAGAGAGAGAGAGAGAGAGATAGTCAAGAAAACTTTATTTTTCAACGGTAGAGGTAATTAGCGTAAAACAGCCAATTTTCATACCTGCCGTTGCTAATTCTAGTAGTATCTATTCCAGAGAGAGAGAGAGAGAGAGAGAGAGAGAGAGAGAGAGAGAGAATGACGTCTTCCGCTTGTAATTTCTGTCCAAAATAAACGTCCGTAGAATAATTCTTTGGTTATTTTTCCTCTCCACACAGGACACGATAACCTCCTGGAGAAACCATGGCCTTCACAAGAATTAAGATTCTGATGTTTAGTCTACTTAGATCCTCCTTCAGGTTAGGTTTTGGCTGCATCTGTCTTGCCGCCTGGACCGTCTCACTGCCAGTCAGCGCGCGGCCTCAGTTATCCCTCTCCACCTCTACTGACGTCACGTTCACGTGCAACATGGCACACTTCCAGTCCACACCAGACATGGTCATTGCAATCCAGTTCCTGCGAAGATTTGAAGAAGAGACCGCGGAGGACAGAAAAGTAAGAGTTCTCGCAACAGCAGGCAAGAACAAAGCTTGGGGTTCATTGTATATGAAAGATATTCACCAAATATTTCAAGTCAGTGGACGGAAAAGTGAAACGCAGGCGAAGGCAGGAGTCGCGGGCTCGCCTCACCATTGCAGATATCACCTGGCGTGATTATGGGAAGTACCTGTGTCATGTTTTGTACATTACAAACGCCGGAGACTCAGCCACAAAAGTGTGGAAGAGCGAAGAGATAGCCCTCATTCCCGAAACTCTGGCCCTTCCGGTTGTTGAAAAGACAGGCTTCAGTATGCGTGTAACTAAAGGGCTCTGCATACGTTGCGAATACTCCTCAAAAGAGAGTGTCGCCGCGCGGCAATATACGATTGTGTGGCAGCAGAAAGTAGATGGTGAAAATGTGACACTGTTGCCGGCAAAGAATGAGACCCGATGCCCTGCACGTGGCCCCTGTGCCCTTCTGCAAGCGACTGCTTCATACACTGCTGTGCACGCGCATTTGTTCAACCTTACCTGCGAGGACGCTGGAGAAATCCACTGTGGGTTCATAAACAAAAACGGGCAGCAAAATTTGCCACAGCCGCAAGTAGTTCTAAACGAATGCGAGCCTTCGACGAAAGAAACAGCGAAGGAGTGCGCCGCTTCAACTATTTTATCAACGTTATCAACAAAAGAACTGATTGTTGTCTGTGCGGTTGCGTTAGTAATTGTCGTTGGTTCTGTCATTTGCATCACTGTTTTTGTGTTCAGGAAACGTAGGAAGGGAAAGTGATTTTAAGTCGGATTAAAGATACAGATCCTGAAAACGTGTTCTTTTCACCAACAAAATCCAAACCCAAACAGGGCCGGATCAATCAGTTTTCAGGGAGGGGTGCCGACTGATTTTTTTTTTTTTTTTTTTTGTGAAAGGCCAAAGACAAGAACCGACGTTTTTGAGATTCTAACTGTTGTTATATACGGCACTAAAACACAAGCGTTACAACTCAATTTAAACAGTTATTTACAGTTTGATGCTACTGCCGAGGGGAGGGGGGGGGGGGTGCTGTAGTACCAAAGCACCCCCCCCCCCCGCCCCCCCGGATTCGGCAATGCCAAATGAAAAACAGCTAGAGTCTAACAAAGCCTGGCCGGCCGCCGAAGGTAATGGATTTCTTTAACAGCATTCTGGGAACACCCTTGTGTGTGTACTGGTATGTTTGCTAGGACACCAGACTGTAAACTTGTTTCAAGCAAGAAAGATCAGGACTTCGCTTGTATGTGTTGGAAGTAGCATGTCAGTGCAACTTTCCATTGGATGTGTGGCGTATGGATATTGGAAGCCATTCGAACTGGCTGTACAGAAAGCACAGGCGTGTGTGTGTGTGTGTTGTGTGTGTGTGTGTGACAAACTACCACGAATGATTGTTACTGAGAGAAGATCCTGGTAAAAGCTAAATCAGTGAGCGGCGAAGCAAAACTAAATTCTCAAATTCTTCAGCACAGCTTCAACCCTTCCCACTCCTCCTCCTCCCCCCTCCACCCCCCCCCCCCCCCTCCTTCCTTGGCCTCGATTCCGCTGTTATCAGGAAACTGAAAAGAAAAAAGAAAAAAAAAAGACGGCGCCCAATGGAGCAAGGTCCAGGCAAGAACACAGGACCCTAGGGAACATTCTTCTACACACGATGAGATCGGCGACAGAAATAGATCCCTACTGACGTAATATCTGACCCCTGCCACTTGACCTTTCTCTTGCCTACTGTTCATGCACACCGCTTCTGCGCATGTCTTTTGGCCTACACAGGGAATTCCCGCCGGGAATTCCCCGTGTAGGCCAAAAGACATGCGCAGAAGGGGGAAAAACATGGGCGACTCAACGCTATCGCGCAGGGGTGTAGCTCTCCCTAACAGTAAGTATTCTGATACATACAGTGCTTCAGACTTCATAAATCCCATCAGTTATTTTCACCGAAGCCTTTGACAACTCGGAGCTGAGGAACATAGCAGTTACCTATAATAAATCGATGGATGTGAGCGGCCACACTGATTTTTATTTTTAGTTGCGTGGACTTTGAGCCGAGAAGTAGGGACGGGTGCAGCTTGTCCTAAATCAAGAAGAAAGTTAACATGCGCAGGCATGTAGGTATTGCAGCTTTGCCCAACGCGGTATGCAGTGGCGCGTCACAGTCAGTATTCAGTAGGCTATGTTTGTATACATGACATTATCTCTGTCACATTTATGCCTCAAGTTGCTGCCTTTTTGTTGTAGTCTTTTCAATTGTAGTGTTTTCTGTGTAGTAACGGCTGATTGACAAGTGAACTGAACATTGTCTGGCCTAATGTTTTCCGCTGGAAAATAAAGTTCGTTCGTTCGTTCGTTCGTTCGTTCTTCTCTCTCTCTCTCTCTCTCTCTCCGACTCTGTGTGTGTGTGTGTGTGTGTGTGTGTGTGTGTGTGTGTGTGTGTGTGTGTGTGTGAGATGGAGAGAGAGAGAGAGAGAGTAATTCGCTCTGGAGGAAGTGTGATGAGTACCTAGAACTTGTATCAGTCTTCGAGAAAGCGGCAGCTGATTTGATTTATTAAAGATTTATGCTGCCGGATTAAATGTAAATGAAGAACTCTGTTTAAGATCACTAATGCCTTACACTTTACTGGATTCAAATTACACGATACTCCCTGTTCACCGCTTTCCTCACCTGTCAGTCTATAGAGGTTTTTAACCTATATTTACATCCCGTTTTAACATGAATTTTTTTTATTTTTTAAAAGGACCTGGTAGAAAGGAACTTTTGTAAGCCGAGAATTAGCCTTTGTTGCTTGAGCGACGTTAAGCCCTAACTAACTAACTAACTAACTAACTAACTAACTAACTAACTAACTAACTGTCAGTCCATAGGTCTTTGATGTACACTATTTTTAACTGCAGCCCGAACGCTCTCCTGTCAGGCTACAAGTCTTTTATTTACCGTTGTATAGTATACTGCAGTGTATTATCACGACGCCATTATTGTTGGACTGTCGAACTGGGAGTCGAACAAAATGTTTTCTTTTGCAGGCGCTGAGAAATCCGAATGACTCGAGGTTCAGTTTAGTCTTGCAGCTGCCAAAAACTGTTCGATCTCTACAAGGCCAACATGGTGACGACTGGCGGTTGCAGTTTTTCAGTCCTGGCGGCCTCTCTTATATTCCTTCCCGGCGAGCATCATGCATCATCTCTTGAAGACCGCTCCGAAAAACCAGTACTTTCATTCCTACAGACACGCGACCTTCGTCTCACGTGCGACATACGTCACTTCCGGAATTCACCGAAAAAGGTACTGGTCATGCAGATCGTTGCTAGGTTGGACAATGAGACTGGGACCGACAAGGTTTTAGCCACTGCTGACTCTTCCGCGAGAGTTTGGACTTCGACGTATCTGAACGAACCGCATCCTCTTTCGCACGTTTCAGGGCAGACGGGAACTTCAAACCCTTGGCTGCAGTTAACACTTGTTGATGTGAGTGGAAACGTTTATGGGTCTTACTTCTGTCGCGCGGACTTCTTGGCTCACACAGCTGATTCGAATAGCTCCGTGTGGCGGAGTGAGACGATACAATACGACTCTCAAACAGTTATGCCTCAAGCGAAACCGGGATTCAAAATGTTGGTTAGGGAAGGTCAAGGTCTCGTCTGCGACTACATACCGAAATCTCACGAAAGTCCTTTTGAAATATCCATTTGGAGTGACCAAACATTGGTAGCAATGTCGTCTGAGGGAAAAGGACTCAACTGCTTGGCCGGGTTTGTGTGTTTCCAAGGTCAGTTGAAGGCAGAGAGATTTTCTCTGCAAGTCCATTGTCTGTCCGAGAACTGCGAGAGAGACTGTGGCAGTATTGAAAAAACTACATGTACCGTGAAGACGGAAAAGGATGGTGTCATAACGAAAAACTCAGCAGTTCCAGTCAGTAAACCAGAGCGTTGCAGACGGAAAATAGACGGTGTGAAACGCAAAGCAGGACTCTCGCCTGCTGGTATCGCTGGCATTGTGCTTGTTGTCATTGTATTGCCCATTAGTCTTGCCATCATTACGTGTTTCGCATTACGTCGTCGCAATCACCAGTCATACACACTAAACCAAACGCCTCAAAGAAATTATGAAGTGGATGAAAACACCGCTCTTCCCACAGACACAGGTCCCTCAATCATGTATCGTCAGCAGTCAAGTCGTTCTTCCTCGTTTAATGCTCACAGCAACCAGCATCCTACAGACGAGGAAAAACGCCGCGAAGTGAGACAAAAGTGCAAGGTCGAAAGACCGGCCAGAAACGACAACGGGAAAGACATATCTGATATGGAAGTGCCTGACCCAATCATAATGTCTTTGCACATCGCGTCTGTTGATGAAGTCATTTCTGATGTGGTGACGGTAGAAGAGGGCTCGGAGACATCTGAAACAGGATGAATGACTAGTGACTTCAATTTGGACAGCCAAACCTGTTGACATTTTTAGCAACTTCGTAAGCTTTTCTGACTACTGAGATCACGCGCTTTCAAATAAAATCGGAGTGGTGACGGTTTAAATATTACCTTCCTCTTTCTGTCTGTCTGTCTGTCTGTCTGTCTGTCTGTCTGTCTGTCTGTCTGTCTGTCTCTCTCTCTCTCTCTCTCTCTCTCTCTCTCTGTGTGTGTGTGTGTGTGTGTGTGTGTGTGTGTGTGTGTGTGTGTGTGTGTGTGTTTTCATAGATCACATGCATGTATCCAGAATATTTGTATTACTCCATAGCTTGTGAAGTATTTGTTTCCGGGTGAGTCAGCAAGACGAAACTTAACGACGTCACTAAAGTGTCAAATCTAGTGTTATTTTTAACACAAAAGGTTTGAAGAGTCTTCAGAGTATAACTGACAGTGACACATATTTCATGGTGTGAGGTTGGTTTACTTCATAATCTCATAATGGTGTTACAGACAGTCATTTTGTTGTTAAAAGCGGCAATTAAAGAAAAAAATAAATAAAAAGAACGTCCTCCTGGTCTCAGCTAATGTATGTAATATCTCTCTGTGTGTGTGTGTGTGTGTGTGTGTGTGTGTGTGTGTGTGTGTGTGTGTGTGTGTGAGAGAGAGAGAGAGAGAGAGAGAGAGAGAGAGACAGAGACAGAGACAGAGAGAGAGAGAGAGACAGACAGACAGACAAACAGACAGACAGACAGGCAGGCAGGCAGGCAGGCAGGCAGGCAGGCAGACAGACAGACAGACAGACAGACAGACAGAAAAAAAAATAACGAAAAAACAGTCTGACAATCTTTCATCATTTTATGCCGGTTTCACTTTCGAATGCTAAACATACAGAAAACTAGAACTGTCACATGCATTTTACACGTGACTTATACTTATGCTTATTCACGAAGTCGTCATCAAAATTAATAGATCGACTAGTAACGACCATATCCGCCGGGTTCGCCTCACATCCTGAAGAATACAACCGACGTCAATAATGTGTATTATAAA
>JACVVK020000190.1:22500-47500 GCA_018292915.2 Batillaria attramentaria | reverse complement strand
GTGATTCCAGTTTCGTCATTTGCATTATGGAGGTCCGAATGTTGGCTGCCTTCCTAATATGTGTGCCTGTTGTGTTCTTGGGATGGGGTTTCGGCAGCGGCAGCAGCTCTTCTGTACCTACACCTAAGCCTTACATGAAAACGAACACCCCTGCCCTCACACTGAAGTGCACAGGAGAAGGCCTCCGTGGCCGTGTGAACAGACTATGCGCGATACAGATTCTAAAACACGACGGTGGGACAAACAACGACGCTGTCTTGGCGACTGTAGATAACCAGGGTGCTAGACTGTCTTCACGTCTGCAGGGAGCTCACGTAAAAGCTGGCAGTTTGAGCAGCTCACGGAGATCTGAGCACTGGCTAGAGCTGACCTTTGTTGACGTCACACCGTTCTTGTACGGAGGGTACTTCTGTCGCGTCCTGTACCTGCAGGACCTCATGCAGATCGAGCCAGACCGCTGGACGAGCGACAAGATTTACTTCATCCCAGATTCGCCGAAACTCGACAGCGTTTCTGGGTTCCAGATGAGCCAAGAAGAAAGACCTTACCTGATTTGTGAGTTCGAGGATGAGCAAGTGTCCAACTTGTCCCACATTTCACTGCAGTACGAGAAAGGCTACGGCACAACGCTGCTGGCTTCCTGGTCTGCAAAAGATGCGTCTTATTGCTCTGAGAAAGTTCTCTGCGGCTCTCCTGTACTTGGAACTGACTACGCGGCTTTACAAGTCTATCTCATAGACAT
Organism: Batillaria attramentaria; assembly: GCA_018292915.2. Classification (NCBI taxonomy): domain Eukaryota; kingdom Metazoa; phylum Mollusca; class Gastropoda; family Batillariidae; genus Batillaria; species Batillaria attramentaria. The sequence continues at coordinate 46,758 of JACVVK020000190.1, read as the reverse complement.
TGCTTGCCAGCGAGAAGGCACGCTTCGCTGCACAGTGGAAGTTAAAGGTGCAGATTCCGAAAGGACAGTCCATGGGGAATACACAATGCCTTGTAATGACGTTGTCTTCACGTCATCACCAAAGTCAACAAGCACCTCTACGGAGAGCGGCCAAAAACACACTCAGAGTGGGTGTACAACCAATATTATCGCTCCCATTATGAGCGCTGTCGGCGGAGTGGTCATTACCCTGATTGTTGGTACATGCATTGTGTTTGTCCGTCGCAAGATTTCGCGAGGAGCAGAGGCTGGGGGTAAGGAGGAGTACGGATTGCGCTGTTCATCAAATGCCAGTATTGTACGCAACGAACAAGCGGTCGCGGTGAATTAAAACTAACGTTTTCTAAGACCGGGAACCATTTTACTAAGATAGATGCTTTGTCAGTGCTGACAGACAGACAGACAGACAGACAGAGGCGCGCGCGCGCGAGCACACACACACACACACACACACACACACACACACACACACACACACACACACACACACACACACACACACACACACACGTGTAGCCTAAGGCATTTGTATAGTCTCCACCTGCTTACATTCACAGAGTACTTGACCAGTGTATACGAGTTTAGAGCTCACGTTAAGCTATAGTTCATAATTATTGCTGAGAGCAAATATTTTTGTACAAACTTGTTATGATCCCGATGGTGCCAAAACCTGACATTCCATCACTAACATTCGCGTTATTCTTACTGTTGTCGTTTCTTTTTTTTTATTTTTGTTCATGTTGATGTTGTTCCTGATGATGATGATGATGATGTTTGAACTTTGTTTCTAATGTGGAATCTCTTCTGCTCGGTTATTTGAAGCTTATATTTACTTTCTTTGACCTGCGAGAAACACAGAAATGAACGAAAAACTGAATGCTTGAGACACGTATGCAAATATTTCAGTCGATGGTTGTTTATGTACAAAGAGAGAATGTTGCTCGTTAACTTATTTATTGCTTGCTGTTATGTTGTCGTATCAAGTGTGTGAGTCTATGCATTAATTAATGGTTTGTGAGTGCAGAACTATGCACAAATCTTTACTTTTATAACCATGGTGGTGACTCTGCCCGGCGCATATACTGTTGGACAAGTGTTACGCATACTGAGCACACTACGTTATTTGGTTGCGGACCGAGGACCAGCTAAACGGCGCTGGTTGGTGGCTATTTTTAGGAGCTTTGTCGAGTCCCTGTCTGTACAGGAATGGACCGTGCACTCAAAGAAAATAGTATGTCTCTAATATTAGAAGCCACAAAGTCACGAAAACGGTCGCAAGGGCCAAATAAAACAGCCTTGTATTTGACAAACACTGAACCTTCACAGAGCTGTGAAAGCGACAGTTTGTCATCTCGCGTTACGAATATAGCAGCTTTAAACGAGTCTGCATTTTAGTCCTGACTCGATTTTATGTCTGTCAGGCGATCGAAGGAGTTACGGCGGTGCAAACACTTCGTCCCTATAAGTGCTATCGCGCGTGTTTTGTTCTTGTCGTTTTGAAAATGGCTGCACTTTCGGAGAACTGGCGGTAGTTTGAGAATTTCAATTCAATTCCTTATTTCTTCAGAAAGGCTTTCCTTCACGGCATTAAAACTGTAATAATATGTGTCAATGTGATTACTACAATACCATTGCTCTTTCCAATATGTGCCAAGTTTTTTTTTTTTTTTTTTATCTTACTTTGACAACTGAAAGTTTTATAGAGAAAAATCAAGTGGTCTCTCACTGTCAGAATGCACTACGAGTAATTGTGTTCATGTGTGTGTGTGTGTGTGTGTGTATGTGTGTGTGTGTGTGTGTGTGTGTGTGTGTGTGTGTGTGTGTGTGTGTGTGTGTGTGTGTGTATGTGTGTGTGTGTGTGTGTGTGTGTGTGTGTGTTCTTATTCGACTTCACCGCCATCTCCTCTATTCAAGAAGATAGCTGACGTTTCGCACACACACACACACACACACACACACACACACACACACACACACACACACACACACAAACACAGACACACACACACACACACACACACACACACACACACACACACACACACACACACAATATCACCAAAGAATGCCACAGCGCCATTTCGGAGAATATTTGGGGAAACCCGACTTATCTAGCCATGCGCTTCTCAGCAAATCAGTTCTACGCAGAACTCAGAAATCGGGAATTCCCAGAGAATCTCATGTCCGCATTCCGGCCTATAGCCACGCTTACGCACTCAGCTGCTCGGAACAAAAGCTCAGCTTGACGTGAACGAGTGTATCGATTTGAACCGTCTGCCTTTGGCTAGATTGTATGGCTCCCCCCAAAATGACATAACCCGAGGGTCTGTTTGCCGTATCCATGTTCACAGGAGGACTGATCTGGCACAAGTGTGTAAAGCGATTCATGTCAGCGTTGTTATAAGGACGTACTCTGCAAGTGGCAAACGTTTGTTCGGGAAGATTATGCGTTTTAGCCGTTGTAGAAGTGTAGACTTGTTAGCGGCCCAGAACAATTCACTGTATGTCTGATTTCTCAAGTACCCATCAGTTCCAGGCAGCAAAGTTCTAAAAACGCAAAGTCCACATGAAGAACCACTTCAAGCGGAAATAGCATTCAAAGTGTTTCAAATTGTAAGTGCCCCCTCCCCCCCCCCACACACACACCCCATCCCGCCAGCTCGAATCCATTCCACTGCCTTTCAAACAATCTTTTTATTGTTTATTTACTTGTTTGTCTACGTCCAAAATCACAAATTCAATTCAATTCAGTTCAAATTATTTTATTAATCCCAGAAGGGAAATTATAGGCCACCCAAAAACTAATAATAAGACATAATAGTAACAAATAAAACTTGCACTAACAAAAGCCTCAGTCACGCACACACACACACACACACACACACACACACACACACACACACACACACACACACACACACACACACACACACACAGAGACACACACACACACACACACACACACACACACACACACACACACACACACACACACACACACACACACACACACACACACACACACACACACACACACACACACACACACACACACACAAGACTCACGGAAATTGTCGAAGTCAGTCGGTTACGGACGTTTGAATGAAAGCGTGGGTGCAGATGCACTCACACTGTACGGCGAAGATTTATCAGGAACCTGTCAACGCTGCACATCATTACACCTACACACTACCCTTGTTAAAACCGAACGTCTATTTATGTCGGTGTCGGTCACCCGTACTTTGGACCAGGGTGGGTGGGTGTGTGTTTGGGAGTTTAACGTCCTTTTCCACCACAAAAGGGTGATATCAAAGACGGGGCAACGAAAAAAAAAAAAAAAAAAAAAAGGCCAGCACAAATATTTGGCCCCAGCCGGCGGGATTCGATACTTCGGACCATGACTCAATCGAAGTGCCGCGGTCTGACACGGGGGTGGGCGTTCGATGAGAACTCAAAGAGAACGCCGTTAAACCACCTCTCCGCCTCGTCAGCCAGTACTTGACGTAAATTTTGCTTGTTGATGTCGAGCGGCCTTCAACCAACATTGCTACATCTCCTTGGTACTTTTCACTGCAGGTCAGGCTACCAGTTTGATGATTTGTGAGGTGGCCATTTGAAGTTGACATTTTTTGTTGCTCCATTTTTTTGATGAAGCAAATTTCAGCATCGTGTAACAGATAGGGATTTATGTCATGTTGATGACTTTACATGTCACAGTTATAAATGTTCTTTACGCTGAAAAAAACACCACCACCACCACCACCAACAACAACAACCACCCCCCCCCCCCCCCATTACTACAGCTGTTGTAGAAGCGCCAAGTAATGTGTATTGCACAATACTGAGCACGACATGCACGTATACACTTACTTCTTACGCAAGGATACAGGTCAGTGATGCATGTATATAATTATCGTTATGTCTTTCCTAGTCGCTTTGTTCCTGTTTGTTTTTGCAGCTCTGAAAATACGCAGTGTTGTTTGGAAATCCAAGATTTCTCGTAAGCAATGCTGACCTAACAGGCTTCAAATTCATGTATTCAGCTGACTGGCAGCGAAGACAGACTTCCTCTTCTGTCGCTCCAAAATTTCCGTGATTTCCCAGCAACGCCCTGGTCATATTCACGTATTGGAGTTAACACTTCCTCTGCCTTTCCATTGAAGCCAGTCGATCAGACGAGGACATTACGAGTGAGAGAAGCAGGTAACATTCAGAACCGATCGAACTATGGTTATGTATTATGTATGTATGCCGTATGTATTTTAGATGATTTCGTTTGCTCAGAGGATGAGCCTAAGGCATGTCTGTCTTAAGATGAATGCGTTCGGAAAGATTTATTGTCAATCACTGAAGTTTATTGTATTAATGCCTGCGCGGCGTTAAGCCCTAACTAACTAACTAACTAACTAACTAACTAACTAACTAACTAACTAACTAACTTATTGTATTAAGTTAAAATACATCATCATCCTCATCATCATCATCCACGGTCGTAATTTTCGTAAGCATCATAGCAGTTTGGTAGTCATTGTGGTGGTAATAGTAGCAAGCAGTACTGTTGTAGTTTAATGGTATTGATGATGATGATGATGATGACGACGACGACGATGATGATAATGGTGATGATGGTATTGATGATGATGATGATGATGACGACGACGACGACGACGACGACGATGACGACGACGACCATGATGATGATCATGGTGATGTTGATGATTAGTGCTTCTGTGTGACGTGAGTGTGAAATAAACACACAGCGTGTATTCTTTGCATTACAGAAAACAAGGGAAAACGTCAGCAATCATGAAGACGTCAGCAGCAAGCGCTCTGTTGACAGTACTCGGTCTTATCTTCGGTGCAACAACCCGGGAGTCGTTTCAAACGGTACCGACACTCTCTATCCACCATACAAAGGACATCACGTTGACGTGCAACATGACAGGTCTCGGGCGCAGCCCTTCAAGTGTGCTGTCTGTGAAACTTTTTCTCGCATTTGATCGTGAGGAGAAGAGAGATCAGTTGCTGGCCACGGTGGATACAACAAGAAGGATCCGACCATCCGGTTACTTGAAAAATTCCCGAAATCTGCACAGGGTGACTGGTAAAGTGCAGAATCACCCTAACCAGACTGCTTGGCTCAAGGTTACTCTCGTGGACGTTGGACCACGTGACTACGGGGCTTACAAATGTCAAATCACGTACGTCGATCAGCCGTCTGATACTAACCACTCCTGCTGGTACAGCGAAGCGATTCCTTTTGTACCTAACTCACTACAACTACAACGAAGTGACGGGTTTGAAATGCAGCAGAACCACGGTGTGGACATGAGATGTGAATACACGTCGGCAAACAACAGCAACAGAAGCTTAAGCACGATATCGTTCGCCTCTGACGGTGACACTTTGGCGAAGTGGTCTAGAAATTTGAACGGGTTCTGCACTCCCAGAGTTCAGTGCGCTCGTGTGCAGTCTGTCGGGTCGTACACGACTTTGCTGGCGCATTTGTACGATGTTGGCTGTGGGGACGATCAGCAAGAATTGCTTTGCAAGGTGGCAGTGAAGGATTTCCCAGTTGCGGCATCTACTCCTCAAAAACTCCTTATCGATGGATGTCCTCACTCTATGTCTGAGACTCCTTACATTCCTACAACACCTTCGGTAAACGTCAAAGACTACACACCTGCACAATACGATGCCGGTAGCTGCAACTGTGCTGTTTGGCCCTGCATCGTGCTGGTTATAATTACACTCTGTTTACTAGCAATCACAGCGTTGCTTCTTCGCCACTTGCGAAAACGTGACAAATGAAACGTTTTCCAAGGCTTCCGAAAGAGCAGAACGTCCGAATTGCCCATCGACACAAAATCTCCTTCCTCCGAGGGGAGATACAGGCAACTGCCCGAAAACCCTTCCAGCTTTCGGCTCCACAACGAACCTACGGAAAACAGTGATACACAATAGGGCAACGCTGACTCACAGTCAACAACTGAACCATCATGCAATGCCGATGAAACTTTTGGAAATGTCTCATCAGAGAATGTGTCTAATAGAACTCCAGAAGACAGCCAGGCAGGCTGGCGAATTCGCTGTCGTGTGAGTTAATCAGAGAACAGTCTTTTTTCTTTCAAAGCTGATAATTTTTTATCAGAGTTTTGAATTTCGTTTTTACAGACAAAAAAAAAAAAAAAAAAAAAATGAACGGACCAACTCTGATTCAAATATCTGTATCTTTTTTCTTTTCTTTTGAACACTGCCTGTTAGGAGTCAGATGCATCAGTGTTTAAAAGAAAAGAAAAAAAGTCATGACCTTAAGTGGGTCCTCTCCATGATCTCTCGTTTTGTCGACTACTACTTTATCCGCGAAAGTTTAAGTCGTATTTGCAGACATTGTTTTTAAGAAGCACTTTTGTGAAACAGTGTGTGTGTGTGTGTGTGTGTGTGTGTGTGTGTGTGTGTGTGTGTGTGTGTGTGTGTGTGTGTGTGTGTGTGTGTGTGTGTGTGTGTGTGTGTGTGTGTGTGTGTGTGTGTGTGATTTGAAGTTCCGTTTGGGAATAATGATGTGATTGACTGATTGAATGCATCGAACACAGCTGTAAATAGATGGTTTATTTATTCAGTGTGATCTTCGAAGGAGAAGTTGTTACAGACTGCTTCATGTTCTATGTTTCTAAACTTTTTATCAAACGCTTTGCTATGTTTACTTTACGTTTTCTAGATGTTTTAATAAAGCATGCAAACTTCCGGATTAATAAGCTCTCGTGTGTGTGTGTGTGTGTGTGTGTGTGTGTGTGTGTGTGTGTGTGTGTGTGTGAGAGAGAGAGAGAGAGAGAGAGAGAGAGAGAGAACGAACGAACGAACGAACTTTATTTTACAACGGAAAAGATTTGGCCATACATTGGTCAGTTTTCAATCAGCCGTTGCTACACAAAAAAGGCACTACAAAATGACTAAAGAAAAGACTATGAACGGTGGAAAAAATACACATGAGTAAATTAAAAAAAAAAAAGGGCCGCTGGCCGGGCCGAAACTGAGGGTCCCGATCTACACCAAGAGAGAGAGAGAGAGAGAGAGAGAGAGAGAGAGAGATTGCAACTGCAACATCAGTATCAAAAACAACATGATTATCTAAGCCATTGCATACACATTTTATCTGCTAATTGAAGCAAATTTCATACGACCAAGTCTTATACCATGAATGTGCCACACAATATACTGCTGTCTCAAGTCATCCAAAACCGCTCTGAAAATGCTCAGCAGTCAAATCAAAACTGAAGGAAAAAATAGACACTTGCTATTGATTGAGGAACCCGTCGGACGGGCCGTTCCAACACGCAACAATGCGGACAAAAATAGGACCACCGCTGCGCCTGCTTTCGTCGCTCATGTAGACGTGCGACGAGCAGTCAGCACGCACGTTGTAGAATGACTTGTAGCCTACACACCTGCCTGTGATAGAATGCTAAGGTTAAGGCCGCTGCCAACCCTCTTCCGGGTCCGTCGATAACTCTAGACCCTGCGACGACGGCCAAGTCGGGCTAACCGAGCTAAGTGATACCTAAGAAGGAAGAAAAACAAAAATACGCGGTGACAAGGAAAGTGGACAGTTGCGAACCAACTTTGAGGTCCCCGTGTTATTTCACAGTGTGCACAGAAGCGGTGAAAACTGTCGCATTCACCAGCGCAGTACATTCTGAGCGTGTTTCGAGATTATTGCCTGCGTGCCCCCCCTCCCCCCCCCCCTACCGTGCATACACAGACCCACAGCATGCATGCATTTTTCGTGACAGCTTTGTGCTCTGCCACAAAATATTCGTGCTTGTTGCGGCAAGGGAGACAGCTCATGCAGGCAATAATGACTTCGCCATAGTCGCAGGGGATTGATTTATCGATGGACCCGGAACAGGGTTGGGCCGTTGCTTGAGACTCAAACGACTTCGGACATACAGGTCGCAACATACAAACGTTGCAGCCTACAACACCCTTGGAACCGTGTCTGTAAGTATTGTTATGTGTCTATGCACAGTATGCGAAACAGAACGACTGAGAAAAAAGAAATGCGCATACATAAGGCAGACCACCGGCCTCTGCAGGGTATTCTGGTCAAGGAAGTTCATTCACAACTGTAGCGACAGTGCTGTGCGAGAAACAAGTTATGTTGATAGGTCGGCAATCAGATATGGTACACGTTTCAACATTGGCGCTAAGACCTGACGCAGACAGCCAGTGCACAGGGGTGGGTGGGTGTTTGGGGGTTTAACGTCTTTTTTCCACCATGTAGGGTGATATCAAAGACGGGGCAACGATGAAAAGGCCAGCACAAATATTTGGCCCCAGTCGGGATCGAAATCACGACTCGAGCATTAGAAGTCCAACGCTCTACCAATCGACCACCCCCCCCCCCCCCCCCCCCCCCCCACAGTGCACAGGAGTGATATGATCATGTTGTTGATAGTTTCAGCTGGTGATCACCAATTGTCCGTGTCAGGGATTCAATCGATATTTCCTTCGTTATCCTTTCTGTTCTGGGCCCGAGTGTAAAACTCGAGGTTAATTTAACCCACGGCTACGGGCCTAACCCAGACTAGGACAAAAGAAACCCCAAAACAAAATTAAATAAAAAAGGAAGCGAAGAAAGAAAGACAAAAATCCTTCTATAACGGCATAGGCACCTTGCTGGAATCGACACGCTTCCTGATTTAAAACAAAAACAACAGAAAATTCAACGCTAGAGCTAGTTTAGTTTGAGGTTAGACTCTAATCCGGGGCTAAACTCCCTAACCTCGACTTCTACATGCGGAGCCTGATCTCGATCGCCTGACGTCGAAAATTCATTCTGTGAGAACAAGACGCGTCAACGACAAAACAAACAACACACCGCAAATAATTAATTCTTTGCTTTTCTTTTCAGGTTCCCGAGGCTTTTAAAGAAAAGTGCATTCGCCAGCAACGACCTTCTTTATTTACGTACCGGAAATGTTGAGCATGTTTCCACTTCTGCTCTGTGCCCTTGGTGCCGCTGGCTCGAGCATGGCTTCTCGGCCTACTTTAACGGTCAGACCGACCTCAGATCTGACCTTGACCTGCAACCAGACAGGGTCATCACAAACTGTGACTACGCTGCAGCTACGCTACCAGAGGAACTTGGAGAAAGATTCGAGAGAAGTCTTAGTAACGGCGGACATATCAAGCCCCGGGGCAAGGGCCTCCCCCGCCCTAGCTCAGTCTTCTCGCCTCTACAGGGTCTCAGGGAACGTCTCTGCTGAAGGCGCTCGTGCATGGTTGACCTTGACCCTTGCTGACGTCAGCGAGAATGACTACGGCGCTTATTCATGCTTGGTTTATTTCAAAGATGCACTGGGGAACTCAAATAAATCGCTGGAGCTGCACCTGAAGAAGCCAATGCCACAGTCGCCTGTAGAGGAAAAAGGGTTCGAAATGAGACTGGATCACGGTGTGGATTTTAGATGTGAATACACGACGAATGAAAGCTTGGCGTATGGAACCGCGGTCACGAAGATGTCCTTCAAGAAAGAGCAGTTGCATCCGGCCAATCCGACAATAGCTGAGTGGTCACGTGACGGAGGTTTCTGCACCCCAAGGGTGTCTTGCTCTCCTCTCCAAATGGTGACGTCGTACGTCACTCTGCGCGTGCATATGTTCGAGGCGTCTTGTGAAGACCACAGCACGTACACGTGCACAGTGGCGAATACAGGAAACGGTTCTTCGCGTCTACATTCACATCCCAAACACGCGTGTATTGATGGATGTGATCACGTTCATCAGTGCTCATCAAAGTGCCCCTTAGAATCAAAAGACGAGAAAGGTTGTTGGAAGGAAATCGGGATTACAGCAGCTGCTTGTGCATTCTTGGTTATTGCAATTTTCCTGTTTGTCTTTGCTGTTCGCAAATGCCGGTGCTCGAGTTACTTACCAGTTTTCCCGAAATAATAATGTACATATCATATTCTGTACTTGTGACTTTTGGCAAACTCTTGCATTTCATGTTTGTTATTATTCATGTGTAGTGACTATGTGGATAGACAGTCAGATAGACAATTGATTATTTTTGGTTTTAACCCCCTTTTCATCGCCAACAAAAATATTTGGCCCCAGCCAGGATTCCAGGGGGTGGGTGGGTGTTCAGTTTGGGAGTTAAGCGTCCTTTTCCACCACGTATGGGTGATATCAAAGACGGGGCAACGAGAAAAAGGCAAGCACAAATATTTGGGCCAGGATTTGAAGTCAGGGCCCAAACATTAAAAGTCAACGCTTTACCATCTCGGTTATCCCAACTGCCCGGATAGCTAGACACATAGCCAGAGAGCTAGACACAGTCAGCCAGACACATAGCTAGATAGCTAGACACATACCTAGACAGCTAGACACATACCTAGATAGCTAGACACATAGCCAGATAGATAGAAATATCCTTCTGATCTCTGACAGTTATTTTCTTGCCCTAAAAAGGCGACGTTTAAGGCCGTGTGTACATCAGTATCACGTACCAGTGAAAGCCCCGTGGTTGGTTATCTCACACATTCTTATCACCCTATGTTCAACTGCACTATGTGGGTCAGAGTATTGTGGCCAATCCGGGCGGGGATGTAAATAAAAAACGTAACCACCAGCTTATCCAAAAAACGTTTTTTTTTAAAACCGCTTTATCGAGTGTCACTCAAAATTTCTTCTCGTACCGTTTATTCGGGCCGATCGTCGGGGGTTGTCTTTGGGTTCTCCGGCTTCCTCCCCCCCCCCCCCAACACTGCCTTGAAAATTAAATGTTCAGCCCACACAATTTGAAAATGAACGCAATTCAAAATTCCAAAACTTAAATAGCTGAGCTGACCTTTCTCATCACGTGATTGTAATGTGTTCCTGACGTCCAGTGTGTGAGAGAATGCGTGTGAGTCCACGTAAGCGTGCGTGTTGGGTTCAGCTCGCGGCGATTCAAGAAATTGGGTAAAGCGCCTATACAATGCACAATTATTAATTATTATTATCTGACCCCTGAGTCGGACTTCTACATTCACAAAGGTTGTTCGGAGCATTGTGGGGGCGGAGGGGATTTTGACTTGTGTGTCGGCTGGGTGGCAACTTGGGTTGTAAGATCCTACCGTGACACTGCAGCCGTCAGAAATCCCGAACGAAGTCGCTGTCTGTTCTCTGCGTCACCCGACAGGTCTGAAATCATAGGTATGGGAAATCCGCGTGGTCACGTGACGGAGGAAACCGGGAATACCCGGTGCAGTCGAATATTCGCCGGACTATATAGCCTGCTGTTGAGTCCTATCACCGCGTTTTGCAGTCAGTCTCACCTGTATGGTTGGCAGACGCTAGTGTAAAACGATTGGTTGGTTACAGACCACTAATAGCTTCCGGGTCATGTACTAAGAACTACGCTAAATATAGTAGAAATGTTTGCCCCTTTTAAAATGTGTGTAAAGAGTTAAAAAAATGGCAATCTGGTGCTTTTTGTTGGATTGTTAATAAGTTTCATGCCAGGTAACAGTAAAAGTAGGGGAAAATGAGCCTGGCTTGTGGACTATTTGTATTCATGCGCGGCTGGCACAGGCACTGACCAGCAGACGCCCGAGGAATGCGGGGGTATGTGGTCGATACCAACATTGCCCCCCCCCCCAAAAAAAAAAAAAAACAAAAAAAAAAAAAACCCACAAAACACGGAATATTGGAATTTGTTGAAATTTGCTCTACACATGACTCTTTGGCTGTCGAATTTTTTGTGATTTTTTGTGAATTTTAAAGCATTTTTAGGGTGTCATATGCAACGTTAAATGTAAGAGGAATATATAGCGTTCTCCTCCAAAGTGGCATCTGTGGTCTGTAACCTGTATTACGCGAATTCTGGTATATACAATTTTGTATCATACTCTCACAAAATTTCTTTGCATACGCGCATGTTACAAATGTGTAGTTCTTGCTTGTGCACTAGATACGCCGCTACATATTGCTGGCTTTTCTGGGCTTTCTTTGTTAATTCAAGCAAAGTCTGTCGAGTTTTAGTAGTGTGCCACTATCCTCGTACGGAGGAGAATGGAACTTTTGATGGCGAGGTGATGGGGTTGAGTGGGGTTGGGTATGGAGCGGAGGGGTACTATCCATTTAATAACTGTGCATGTGTGTGTGTGTGTGTGTGTGTGTGTGTGTGTGTGTGTGTGTGTGTGTGTGTGTGTGTGCACGAAGGCAAGATGGGTCACCGAGCCTGCAACTGATTTAGTGAGAAAAAAATCCCTAACCGAATTCCTGCCCATCGGGGATTTGAACCTCAGGATCCTCACGGCCTCAATCACTAAGCCACTAGATCAAAATTCCCGGACTTATTTCTTGCCAGTATCGGCTTACCATACTCTCGACAGGCCAGACATGCACGGACATGCCTGCAGCGCCGAGAGGAAACTTGCACGTGTGAGAGCGGCGAGTGAGTTAAGTGTGCCGAGAGTTTAAATGCCAGAAGATACGCTGCACGCTTCATGCCGACCTAGGTCAGTAGCTCTGCCTAGATTAAGGATGGTAGGTTAATTTAGAGCGACGTTGTTACAGGCGTCCACCTTGTTTCGCAGTATGTGACAATACCTCAATACAATCCTTTCAAGTCTGTCTGGCCTGCACGGTATTTCCAATAATGACATAATTTTCACGTGTCATTTTCTAAGAATCTGTGGAGTTACCCGCACGGGTCCCATTCGTACTTCCTTGTCCTCCACAATCACACTCAAACTCTGAGACGGAAAATGACGATTGGTTTGTCAGCGTCTGTTTTGTTTCGAGGCTGCCTCTCCAGTCTAACGGTTTTGCTGAGAGGCGGTACATTGTTGGAGGTTCAATGAAGAGGCTACAGTAAGTGGGTTTTGTCCTGTACGCATGGCTGATGTACAAGCTTTGGTGTTAGGCACTTGCTGTGCCTCTGGAATGGTATTGTGTGGTATGGTATGGTAGACGTCTCCTCGGCGGGCGCTTATATCCATCTCTTCTGAAAAGCTCATGTCGCCGAGGAGGCTTTGCTGTGCATGTCTAGAGTAAGTGGGGATTGTCCTCAGGCTGTACGCATAGATGATGTACAAGCTTTGGTGTTTAGTACTTGTGTGCCTATGGAATGGTATGATAAGGTATGGTATGGTAGACGTCTCCTCGGCGCACATATCCATCTATTCTGAAATGCTCATGGCGCCGCAGAGCTGGAGGACGAAGCAGTGGAAGCCTGCTGCCGCTACAAGCGCAAACCTTCATCCTGCTATTCACTCTGGTGCGTGCGACAGTATTTCTGTTTTCGAGGCCACCGGCCACAGCCTACAAATCTTCGATAGATGGACGTGGGAGTTTCAGCGTGCACACTTGATATTTGTGCGTGCGTGTGTACCCACATATCGCTATACCTTAAAGCTGGGAATAAGGGATAATTATGTTGTTGCTCACGCCTTCGTCATTTCTTCAGCAGAAGGCGGACCACAGTGACATCACCAACAATAACCATGACGTCGGGTGCCGGTAATATTTGGCTTTACATCGGCCTCACCTCCAGCTGTGTCATTGCTGATTCAGTTGCACCGAAACCAACGCTATCTCTTCAGCTCACCACAGACCTCACTTTCGCATGCGACATGGCCGACTTCCGGCGCAAACCGGATATGGTTATTTCAATCAGCCTCCTTCTCACTTTCGATTGCGAGGAGCAGGAAGATCGGTTGCTGGCCATTGTGGACAGTGCCAAGGCTGCGCGAGCGTCGCCTTATCTGGAAAATTCACTCCGGATGTACAAGGTTAGTACCAACTCTGTACCATCGGGCGTCACTAAGCTTACCCTCTGCACTGACCCGAAATCGGCTAGCCGAGACCTGTGATACCTAAGAAGGAAAAAAAAAAAAAAAACCTCGGTGACAAGGAAAGTGGACAGTTCTGAACAACTTTGTGGTCAACGTGGTATTTGACAGTGTGCACAGAAGCGGTGAGTTCTGTGGCATTCACCAGCACAGTACATTTTCCGCCTCATTAGAGATAATTGCCTGCATGAGTTGTCTCCCTTGTCGCAACAAGCACGCATTTATCGTGGCAGAGCACAAAGTTGCCACGAAAAAATGCATGCATGCTGCGGTTCTGCGTGTGCGCAGGGGACAACTCATGTAGGCAATAATCTCTGCTCAGGCGAAAAATGTATTGTGCTGGTGAATGCCACAGAACTCACTGATTCTGTGCACACTGTCAAATACCACGTTGACCACAAAGTTGTTCGCCACTGTCCACTTTCCTTGTCACCGAGTATTTTTGTTTTTTTCTTCTTAGGTATCACTTGCCTCGGCGCAGGTCTCGGCTAGCCGATTTCGGGTCAGTGCAGAGGTTAAGCGTAGTGAAGCCCGATGGTACAGAGTTGGGTTAGTACACGTAAGAACGTACGGGATGGGTCACAGTCGCTCTCAGAACTACAGACACCCTGCTCTTCGGTTCACTCAGTTGGCCTCTAGATCGGAAGGTCCTGGGTTCCAATCCCGATAGTGCCGCACGGCTGGAAGTCAAATATTTGTGCTGACTTTTTCCTCGTTGCCTTGTTCTTGATATCACCAGTACGTGGTGGAAACGAACGTGAAACCCCCGAAAACTGTCCACCCACTCGACGGTGTCAGGCTTTCTACACAGGCTTTTCAAAGTGCCCCCGATTTTTTATTTTTTTTTTGTCACCCGCGCGTTGAACTTAAATCAGAAGAGTCAGTGTGTGTGTGTGTGTGTGTGTGTGTGTGTGTGTGTGTGTGTGTGTGTGTGTGTGTGTTTAATCAGTATAGAGTTAAATTATGTTTATATATGCAAAAGATCAACGTTTCTTGTTATTGCCATTTGAAGGTAGAAGGCAGTATCCAGAGTCATCGTGAGCTGAAATCCTGGCTCAAAGTCACGCTAGCTGACGTCGGACCACGTGACTTCGGGGCGTACAAATGTCATATCACCTACATTGATCGACCTGCTGATACGAAACATTCCTTGTGGCTGAGTGACGTCATACATTTTGTCCCTCGTGCTAACTGGCTTCAAGAAGCCACCGGCTTCGAAATGCGACAAGAGAACGGCCTTGACATGAGATGCGGGTACGCGTCCAACAACAGCAGAGGCATTGACAGACTTTCTTTCGAGACTGGAATAGGAGATATTTTGGCGGAGTGGTCCAGGAAGCATCCAGGGTTCTGCAGTTCAGATGTCCGCTTGGCCGCTCTACAGTCAGTCGACACGTATACGACTATGCTGGCCCACGTGTTTGGAATCACCTGCGCAGACGACCGACAACAGTTTACTTGCAGTGTGGGAGCGACCGACGTTTGGTCTGTGACCTCGCTTCCGCACACCCTCGCTGTCGGAGGATGTGATGGAACGACCAGAATGGACACCACACCCAGCACAGGCACAGTTGATGAAGATGGCGAGGACCCCGACTGCTGCTGCTGTATCTGGCCATTTTTTGTGGGAATAGCGGCGGGAATAGTGCTGTGCATATCAGCGTTTATTCTGTACAAAACAAAAGGACAACGAGTTGCGGAAATCTTCGCCAGAAGTAAAAAGGCCACAGAGACGGAGGGAACATCGCAACCACTGCAGGGCAGCTCAAACGGATAAAACTGTGAGTAGGAGGAACGAACAAACACTGCTGGTCCGGAGCCATCCGAGGATGTCGTACTTGACAGGTGGCATGTACATTTACACCTCTTTCGACACGAAAGCTACCGGCTTATCTTCCGATTCTGGCCCTGAGAGCACACAGACACGTTTTGTTGTGTGAGCTAAGAGAAATATACTGTAGAAGAAGTACGTCAGATAAAAGCGTCTAGATGTACCTTTCAGCAATATGAATAACGTTCTCTTATCTGTGTATGATAACTCATCGTCATTTTTGCCCACTTCTATAGAAATTATGACATTATTTCCGCTTACGATTATGTTCTGCATAGGTGCGTGCGAATAATTCATGCGTGATGTTGTTTGTGTATGGGTGATGGGTATGATGTGTGTGTGTGTGTGTGTGTGTGTGTGTGTGTGTGTGTGTGTGTGTGTGTGTGTGTGTGTGTGTGTGTGTGTGCTGTCCTTACTCTTTTTTTTTTTTTCTTCTTCTTTTTTAACTTTTCAGTAGTATTAGCTCATGTAGTGTAGCAACGGCAAGTTTTAAAATTGGTATGAATATGCCTGTAACTTCTACCGTTGTAAAATAAAGGTTCTTGTTCTTGTTCTTCTTGTTCTTGTAGTATGCTTATATTTCAGAAAGATGACTTTATTTGATACGTTTTGTTGTTGAAACTTTCGACAATGGAAACTATAATCTTCAGTGGTGCTTTGTTTCTGTGTCGGTTTTAACATTCAAGAAAAAAATTCTGTTAAGGGAAAGGGGAAGCAGAAAGCGTGTTTACCGTGCCTGGCACAGAAACCGTTTCAGAAGGCTTTTTTCCCTTAAAAAAATTTGTTTGTTTATTTTCCTGTGTTTGTTTGTTTGTGTGTTTTTTTGTTGTTTTTTTTTGTTTAACCACTGTGACAGTTTTAAAGCAAACTTTGCCTTTTGCCGCCGTTGTTGAGTTACAAGTCAACCTACATTTCGGAAATCGGGAATTCCCAGAGAAAAATTATCTTCGGCCACGTCATGCCAGCAGCTGTTGTCTGCCAAAAAAAAAAAAAAAAAAAATTGTTCTAATGACGCGACTGACTGTGTACGAATTTGTCTTTTCTGACAACAGACAAGCAGTATGATTAAAATAATTGAAACGAAAATGACATAATTATTTGCCCCAGTGAATGCCCACGGGAGGCTTGTAGAGGAAACGGTTCTTCGGTTTTACAACCAAACATGCGTGTATTCATCAATGTTTCACAAAGTGCCCTTCGGAATCAAATGACAAGAAAGGTTGTTGGAAGGAAATCTGGATTACAGCAGCTATTTGTGCTTTCTTGGTTGGGTTTTGCAATGTTCTTTGTTGTCTTTGCTATTCACAAATGCCGGCACTCGAGTTCCTTGCCCGGTGTTTTGTTGTTGTTGTTGTTAAAAAAAAAAATAAGGCAAATATCATCTCCTGTATTTGTGACTTTTGATAAACTCTTGCATTTCATTTTTATTATTATTCATGTGTAGTGTTTGTATGGATAGACAGTCAGACAAACAATTGATCATGTTTGGTTTTCACACTCTTTTCCTCGCCAACGTAAATATTTGGCCCCAGCCAGGATTTCAACTCACGACCCGAGCATTGAAAGGCCAACGCTTTACCATCTCCGTTATCCCAACTCTCAGGATAGATAGATAGACAGACAGACAGACAGACAGACTGACTGACTGACTGACTGACTGACTGACTGACTGACTGACTGACTGATTGATTGATTGATTGATTCTGATCTTTGACAGTCATTTTCTGGCACTGATAAGGCGACATTCTAGGCCGTGTGTACATCAGGATTGCGTGTCAGTGAGAGTCACGTGGTTGGTTATCTCACACATTCATATCGGCCAATTCTCAACTGCACTAAGTGGGTCAGCGTATTATGAGAAATCCGGAAGAGAATTTGAATTAAAAAAAGTGACACACTAGCTTATTGAAAAGAACTTTCTATATATAGAAAGGCTGTAATTTTACTCTTGCAAGTGAGCATTAATTTAATACAGAGCCCGTGAACACACACGCACAGAGAGAGAGAGAGAGAGAGAGAGACACACACACACATACACACACACACACACACACACACACACACACACACACACACACACACACACACACACACACGAAACTAGGAACAGCATAGGTGAAACAGAAATCAAACCCGAAGCAGGCATTGCCCATGACTCGTCTATGAATACCCAGTCGATCACAAGATCAGTCACGCAGTGAGTATTTTCGGGGTCTGACCAATCACCTGTCTGGAATGTTGCACAACCGGGTGTGACTTTCTAAGGTGCGTTTGTCGGAGAAACGTCTGAACATAACTCTTCTCATCAAAGTATGTCAGAAGAAAATGTTGGTCACCTCTGGATAAAAAGGTATGTTTTTTGTTGTTGTTGTTGTTGTTGTTGATTTTTTTAAGGTTTTAGTTCTTGTTGGTCGTTTGGTTTATGTTGCTGTTTGTTGTTTTTATTTCACACAGATACTGATCACGAGTGATATTTGTCTGGGATGTCAATTAAAGCTTGTTGTTTGATTCAGTGTGACCATTTTTGATAATACCATAATACGACGCTGGGGAAAACAGTTTCTTTTTCTGTTTTCAAGTTCGTAGCGTACGTCGAAGAAAAAAATCATTGGAGAAAGATACTTAACTTGAAATATATCATTGCTTCAGATTTCGTTAGAACGCAAGCGGGGTGTGTTTATTTTCCAATATGCTTATCAACAAAACACGTTATAAAAATACATGCGATGCAACGTATAGGCTGCCGAGAGTTATTCAAGCTAAGTTCAGTTTTTTGAAAAATCTCAGTGAGGGTAAATAAAAAAACAACAAAAAACAGCCTACCACGAAACGAGAGAGAGAGAGAGAGAGAGAGAGAGAGAGGATGATGATGATGATGATGATGATGATGAAACTTTATTTATCAACGGTAAAAGTTTTGACAGAAATTCGCCAGTTTGCAAACTTGTCGTTGCTAATACATGTACTACAGAGACTATCTACTAAGAAAACAATGGCGCAAAATATAAAAGAAAAACATTCAACACAAAAAATATACACTAAACTACAAGAAACAAAACCATAGAGAAAATCGTCCATCAGGTCAAAACGCATTCACACACACGTGCGACCTTTGTAAACACAAATCACTGATATAATACTGAAACGATGTAAAATAGAAAATCAAAATAACAGGTTGCCGCGCAACGTACGTTACGTGCGATCCCTCAGGTACTGTTTGGGTGCACGCTTAAAGAGAGAGAGAGAGAGAGAGAGAGAGAGAGAACCATCGCTAACACTCGCTGGTATGGCATCGCGCAAATACCACTACAGTATAGACCTAACCACATCATGAAAGTGCACAGTTCGTATTCGTAAAGAGGAACAAGGTTAAAAACTATTTGCCTGTGGTGTTTTTCCGTGATCAGCTAACACCCGCCATATAATCTTGTATTTCCCATATCATTTCACACATACGCACGAAGCATGCAGACAAAAATGCCTCTGTTGGTAGTATGGTGAAACGGGGAGGGGGGGGGGGAGTTGCCAGAACTTCCCTTCCTACGGTAAGGGGACTGAAATACGCCAATAAATATACGAATAATAATTAATAAACAGAGAAAAAGGGACGATATATGATGACAGTGTGCAAAGCTGTTCATGTACACGGCTATTGAAGTTAACGTTTATTTCAGAGAAAAAACACGGAAATTGTGACAGATAATTAAATTCAGTTAATACTTTCAACATAATCACACACACGCACACGCACACACACACACACACACACACACACATTTTTCAGAACAGCGGTCGTTCTACGAAAGAGCAGTTCCTCAGAAAATAGGACATTCCCCAGAAAATAGGTCACGCTGTGTCTGCCTGCTACGCACACACAGACCACAGTATCTGAACACAGCATTCACTTTCGAACGCATCGGCTGCGGCTACACGTACTCCGCTATTCATACATTCAGATTCAGTGGGAATCATCGCATAACTGATATTTTGATCGGCCTGAAGCTGTGATTGTACGATGTAACTGCGGGCTGGGCGAGGTATGTGATTAAACATAGACTTCGGAACTGTCTACGCGGGTAAGTAGTCTTTTGGTTCATGTGACTTGCTGAATATTTACACTTGTGTCATTTTCGCCGTAGCTTTCAGTGATCAGCTTTTCTAATTCTACCATGTTTATATCGTTCTGAGCTGTTACTGTGGTATCTATCATCACACCACTTAGACACATGGACATTGGTAGCGTAGTAATGCAAGCACTGAGCCAACCGAAGCGTACTCGATGACGCGGCGACCACATCGACCGCTCCAGTAGTGCAACAACATTTTGCGGATTTTGAATGTACGAACGCTCGCGCAAAGGACAAACTACACTGTGGCGCATTAAGAGCTGTACAAATCATCAAAATAAAGCATTTCGAACGTACAGGCGCGCTCAAAGGCTGAGGAAAGATTGAATAACTTACTAGTAATTAGCCCGTTTAATTTACAGAAATATTGGAACTTCCGGTTTTAACCGTTAGCACTACAGTGTTTCGCGGAAACAAACAACCCTGATCCTTTTTAGGAAGACAAGACGAGTATACACATGCGATTTTAACCAATGCTACATACAATATTTGTACATGCACGGAGTCACTGACACGAATCACCACGTAGTCGCGAGGCTTGTGTGGTGGTTTTTGTACAAAAAGCTCTACAGCACAGGTTTATGCATGGTTGTATTGTTCTCTTGTCGTCGATGCTTTGTGCTTAGGCCTAAACGTGCCCATTGACTGAGTCACATCCTGTATGCATGCGTGGTTTGCGGGTGGGTGGGGGTGGGTGTTTGGGGGTTTAACGTCCTTTTCCACCACATACGTGCGTGGTCAGTTTGCGACAGTGCCATTCAGCCCGACATTTTTGGGCGTTACAGATGAGAACGTTTTAGTTGTTGTTGTTGTTGCTGTTTGTCGTTGTTGTTGAGCACTTTTGTATGAAGTGCACTGTTGACTGCTTCTTATGAGCTAATAATCACGTCAGTTACGTTATCAATTACGTTACGTTAAAGCCAGGGGTTTGATGAAATCACAAAGAATCTCAGGGACTCTGTGAATGAAGTACCGAGCGCAGCAACACATACATGTACTCACTAAAACTTTCATACATTACGTGAATTCACTGGTTTCACAGATTTATTTATTCACGCAGAGTAATAACAGTTTGATGCTATAGTGGTTAGACCCAAGCTGTCTGATTGCATGGACCATTTAAAGTAATCCATGGTAATATTGCATGACATTGGTATTTGGGTTGTTGCAGGTCAGTTCGTTGGGTGGACCGTACACAATGAAGACTGCAGCATTTGTAGCGGCTTTTGAGCTGGTCATTTTCACGAAGATCATTTTAGTGTCAGCAGATGAACCTATCGCACACGTTCCAAAACTGACCTTGACCTGGACTGATGACGTCACGTTTACGTGCAATATGGCTGCCTTCACTGGTAGAGTGGGAAGAGTCTCAGCTCTACAGATATTGCGGGATACGAGTGACCAAGGACGGATAGTTCTCGCCACGGGTGACGTGACCGGAGCACGCAAATCCTCTCACCTCAAGGACACTGTTGCCATGGTTACGGGAGCTCTTCCACAGAAGCGTGTACGTAACTCTTGGCTTTCACTGAAGATCTCTAACGCTGGTCCCAGGGAGTTCGGAAGACACCTGTGTCGGGTTCTGTACACTGAGCACCGAGCTGACGTTTCTGCGAGCGCTTGGGAAAGTGAAGTTATCACTTTGGGAACCAATTCCTCAGAGACTGAGAGAAAACCAGGATTTCATATTACACAGAGCAAAGGCATGGACATATCTTGTTCCGTCCAAAGAAAGTTAGAACTGACAGACGTGTTCAGTGTCAAAATCTTTGCAGAAGACATAAATAGTTTAGTCGCTGACGTGTCAATAGACAGTCAGCACGCGAGTGAGAAAAACAGACATTTTCCGGAAAATGTATTTCTGAACAATACCCATGCAGTTGTAAGTGCGCACATGTGGAGCATTTCGTGTGCAAGTGAAAGAAACTACGTGTGCATTGCAGAACTTCAGGACAACAGACTGATAAACTCGACTACACAGCACCTGCACATGCACGACTGCTCAAGCAAACACGCGAATCTGGGGACACGGACGGAAACAGTGACTGTCAAAGCAAACGAAGGTGTCCTTTTCATGGCCACCTGCGTTGAGGACGTGTGCGACAACACAAAGATTGTTATTCCCGTGACCACCCTACTTGTGCTCGGTTTTGCTGGGGTCGCGCTCCTGATAGCAAGGCAGAAGCTAAGGTACAAACTTTTCAGGCGAACAGGGAGTAGGCGGCCAGCAGAAGACCTTATGCAATTCTCTACAATTGCTCCCTGCAGTTCCGTGATAGACCTTCAGGAGACAAATATTCACAGTTCAGATACTTCATACTCCCATGCCCAAGGTCTGCTACTGTCTCGTCAGAAGTCAGAATCTGCCTCGCATCTAGAACTGCCGGCAGACATGCACCAACGACTGAACGTGTTTGACTCGGTGTCAATGTGTGAGTCGGTTGTTAATATCATCACCACCACTGACGAGACGGACAAACTGGCGCCTACAACTATAGAGACTGACGAGTGTGATCGCGTATCGTTGTCCGGACGATTTCCTTGCACCGTTGAGGATGACGACAACACGATGTCATACTGCGTCTGAATGATTCTCCTTCACGCCTTTGCTCTCAGGCTTGAAGCGAAAACCGACAATAGCCTGCTAGTGCTATGTAGTCGACAACTGTCACCTTTTGGCAGCAAAGATGTTAATGCTGCGGTTTACGGTGTCAGGTTCATGACTTACAGTATGTATGATATCTATTAACACAAAATAACAGTAGAGCTGACTATCAAGAATGGAGTACGTTTTGCTTAACCAGTGTGTTCATTTATTATTGCCACACCAAACGATGCCGCCCAAGACTAGGTTGAACTCATTCTCTTCAAGCAGTCGCGTTTAACAGTGGAATTTAAACTAGATTGGCATATTCACAAGATCACAGGTTCCAGGTATGGATCTTAGGGCGCGCGTGTGTGTGTGTGTGTGTGTGTGTGTGTATGTGTGTTTTACAAAAAGGAAATATAGTTCAGTAACTGTCTTTTAAGAAAAGGATGACAGTTTCTAAGATATGTTTCATCTTACTGCATTTTTCTGTGCGTGTTCAATTCGTGTGCGTGCGTGTGTGTGTGTGTGTGTGTGTGTGTGTGTGTGTGTGTGTGTGTGTGTGTGTGTGTGTGTGTGTGTGTGACAGCTACGTATCTGCTGATAACGTGAACGGATTCATAATTATCCATTTACGTTACGCAACTATCTTGCTTCAGATATGTGAGCGCTGTGTACGTGTGTTCGTGTGAGCGGTTATGTGAATCTATCGTGACGCATGCTACATAAAACTTGTACACATGTAGCAGCAATGTGATAAATTGCACCTATGTGATACTGAGAAACTGTTATTACTAATCTCACTTACATTCACTGCTATATGTTACTCCTGGACATCAAAGACAAAATTTCCCCACCGGAAACTTTACACGTTTTCTCGTCTTATAGTATCTTTTATCGGTGATATAATCGAGATAGAGAGAAAGAAAATAGCATGCTGTTATCTCTCATAACGTAATTCTAGTATTGTTTTTCATTGCCTACTCACCTTAGTGTATGCTTATGCTCATTTAAGATCTACTTAATTCACTTTTGTACTGTGCACAACAAACAGGGGCGGTCGGTGGTCTGATGGTTAAGAAACTTGTCACCAATGCGAGAGGTCAGGGGTTCGAGTCCCACTCGGGGCAAAGAATTTTTCCTTCTCGTATGTGACACCGTTCATTCGGGCCGATCGTCGGGGGTTCTCTCTGGGTACTCCGGCTTCTTCCCCCCTCTGCTTTGGAAATGTTCAGCCCACCAAATTTGAAAAATTAAATGCATATCTAAATTCCGAAATTTTAATAGCTGAGCTGACCCTTCGCACCACGTGATTGTAATGTGTTTATGTCCAGTGTGTGAGAGAATGCGTGTGATTCACGTGAGCTTGCGTGTTGGGTTCAGTTCGCGGCGCTTTGAGCCGATTCATGAAATTGGGTAAAGCGCCTATACAATACTCATTATTATTATTATCATTATTATTATTATTAAACAGGCCTACAATATTTGCATGTAGCCTTTCCGATACCGTGTTTAATGTACATTTTGTATTGTTGAACTCATTTTATTTGTCCGCTCCGTGTGCAGTCCTTCCCGCAGTGCCTAGTATAGAAAAAGATGTGTGTTTTTCAACAAGTGCGATGCGGGAAAACACCGACCAGCTGAGTGTCCCATTGATGACATCAAAAGCCTGTATTGATGTTATGGATGTCACGCGTGTTGTCATTTGTACACGGATGCAGATATAACCCTCGAACACAATCATACAGACATGCATTTTTACATGTGTGTATGGAAAGATTACTACTGTGTGATCACTGTGTTGATTCAGAAACACTGGAAGTCATTTTAACCACG
>JACVVK020000190.1:0-20000 GCA_018292915.2 Batillaria attramentaria | reverse complement strand
ACCTACACGGAACACAGCCCTGATACGTCCTCATTGAAATGGACAAGCAAGGAGATCGTAGTCAACTCCAAGACACAGAACAGCGTGGAGGAGGTCCCAGGGTTTCGACTGCATCCTCAGACAGGTCTCAAGCTGCACTGTGCATACGCTGTGAGTGGGTTGTCGGACTTTGCTGCACCTTACCGCTTCACGATCAAACCTAAACAGAAAGATGCTGTGGCAGTTTGGGTGAAAGGGTCTGCTGTGAAGTGTTCTAAAAATGTGATTTGTACCTCGGGTAATTATTCCGCAGCCTATCATTTCGTGGTAGCCCACATAATGGATTTGAGCTGCGAAGACGTGTTTCAGTATCAGTGTTACGTGGAAACGTCAGACAGAACAGTGAAGGCGGTGGAAGCTTACTTTAATCTGGAAGAGTGTCACGGAGGTAAACATTGCGCTGAAACTCGGAAAAACGGTCGTCCTAAAAAGAATATCGCCCAAAACATCGTTTTCAACTGGATTGGATTTACTGCCTGCATTGTATTATCACTGGCTGTTGAGGTCCATCGCGGCTGTGGAAATATGTGAGGGTAGATTTAAGATTTGGTGGTGCAGCTGTTGATTGAGCGTGTTTTTCAAATCGTGTCCACAGTCAAAGGTATTTTTTACTTTTCACATTCCATTTAATTCCTTTTTTTTCTGAGTATTTTGCAGAATACAGAGTGTGTAGACAACTGAACTGCTTTCTGTTTTATTACCCTTACAGTTCAAGCATTTTTACTTACTCTAGAATCGATAACATTACACGACTCGGTAACCTGTGTATAGATTAAGAATATGGGTGTAAACCGGCACTGGCATGTCAGTATGTATGTACATACTTTGTATATAGTTTGATTTAGTTTCCTTTTCTTTTCCTGTGTCCCCGGATGATGGGAAATAAACCAAGTTCACCTGAAAAGGAAACAGTAATGACTGCGAAGTGGTTACAAGTTAAGCAAATAGAAGCGACATAAAAGGGGAGACATAAAAACATAAAAAACGATGAAGTTATGTCCCATTTGTTTGTGTCCTGAGGAAGGCGAAAGCCGAAACGTTTACCCGTGTCGTCCTTTGTGAAAGTTAAGTGGTTTCTGTCCCTTTTATGTCGCTTCTGTTTGCTTAGGTTAACTTGACTTGTATCAAATTAAGATTTTTTGTTTGTTTGTTTGCATCTGGTACAGCTTGTGTGAGAAAGAAGATTAGCAGAAAAAAAAGGACTTCCTTCGTAGAGTTGTGTTGCGACGTGTAAGCCTTCAGTATTTTACGTGAAATGCATACAAAAAATTTGTGTATGTCCTGAAGAAGGCGTAAGCCGAAACGTCGACCTGTGCCGTCCTTTGTCAAAGTTAAGTGGTTTCTGTCCCTTTTGTGTCGCTTTTATTCGTTTTTACATTGTTTTCAAAAGACATATCTGTGACACCCAAATATCAAGTGGTATGGCAGAGATAAGGCTTTGTTACCTTTACAGTTCTCATCGAATGAAACATTCATAACAAACTGATTTATTTTTGTTGTTGTTGTAAATACTGAATGTGTTGTTATATGCTACAGACTACTTAATCGGTTTATCGGTTAATCGTCGCTTTGGTGCTTACTCGTAGTTTTCAAGTTTTTTTTTTTTTCCCGTAATAACTTTTACTTGAACACAATTTGTTACAGACTTTTTAATGAAACGTGAAAATGTACAACCTGTTGTTAAATTAGTAGTGCCGCGCGCGCGCGCGCGCGCGCGCGTATGTGTGTGTGTGTGTGTGTGTGTGTGTGTGTGTGTGTGTGTGTGTGTGTGTGTGTGTGTGTGTGTGTGTGTGTGTGTGTGTGTCAGTGTTTGTTTTATATTTGTGCTACAAGATAGAGGTATAACCTTGTGCCTACCTTCCGGTCACACACACACACACACACACACACACACACACACACACACACACACACACACACACACACACACACACACACACACACACACACACACACACACACACACACACCCCTCTTATCCTTAAAACACACACACACACACACACACACACACACACACACACACACACACACACACACACACACCTCTCTTACCTCTAAAACACACACACACACACACACACACACACACACACACACACACACACACAGAGCTGTCGGTGGGGGGGGGGGGGGGGGCTCCCCGCGCCTACACAAACGTGTAACAGCCGGCCTTCGCTCTCCCGGTCTCTCACGCATGAAGTATCACTACCAATGAGTCATTCAATTTCAAAACTCGTGCTCCAATCATGCAAAAACAATACGGCCGTGACGATGACTGTCACTGACAAAACAATCCATTATGTAAGACCGTGACTTCTCATTAACGAGTTGTCTGCCTGTAGCAGGAAAGACAGCAGTAACCGAAGCCACGTACAAGTATTGACCAGCCCTTGGTAACACCTGCCAGCCAGTCAGCACATAACTGAATGTTAACGCCCTTCCTGTTTACGATACAAACACCAACGTAGCTGTTAGAGCGAAGAGGCCGGCTACAACATAACGCGAGGCAATATTTCTCACCACTTCACGCGAACCCTACGGAATATTGTAAGTCAGCGAAGAACAACGGATCAGCCAGTGTGACAGTTAGGCCTGAAGACTCATTATTGAATACCCGTTCTATGTTTGGCGCCTTGGTATCTGAAATGCACCTGGTTTGAAAACTGGATTTGTCCAACCGTCCGCCATCTTTTAGCTGACTCGACACGCCGGTCGGACTGACGTTTGAGCAGAAATCTTCTCATACAAGTATTTGACAAACGCCATGTGCCCCAACTATGCTTGGAAAGGTAAGTCATTTGTGTTTGGTTCTTTTGTTTCTGTTTGTTTGTTTCTTTTAATAACGCCGCACACGAAAGGGTACCATGTAAAAATATAAAACCAAATTAATCATTTAATTCAACCTGAATACTTCACCGATAAGCCGGGCCTTTTCATTCCGCAAACTGTGTGAGAGCTATTTTCCAACAATATGTGATATCACCTGATTTAGACTGTATTGAAAGGATAGAATATCTGAAATTGTTGACAAAAATATGAGTAGAAACAATTATTCATTGCGATAATCCATATTACAAATATCGTCCCAGTGTTGGTTGTGTATTGTGTTAATTAAAGAAGGCACAGCCTACACTTCAAACATACATTCCCCAGTCCAGTTTCAACGATGTCTATTGGTCGAAATGAACACGGAAAACGGAACACGGAACATGACACCCTTTTCGATGACGCCTGTACTTCAACCGTAAAAAAAAATCTTTCATTTACATTCTACAGTCTCCGTTGTCAACAAACAAACCGCCAACGAAAACCAGATATCAGAGTTAGTGTTGAGAGACGAGCAACATCATTTTTTGAGAACAGCAGCTGTTCTACGAAACTGCTATTTCTCAGAAATTAGGTCGTGACTGATTCACCGCGCTTATCGCTGGCGGCCGGTCAAGTTCACGCACACCCAAAGTGTACGGCGTAACTGAACATACTCGCTGTACTCAGTAGCAGTCTCCGTACCCAGGGGTCGTTACTTCTTTCTAGCACTGTAAAACCTGCTGTTTAAGGACAGAGAGAAACGTAAATGAATGTGCACGGAGAATTCTGACTATATTCTGCTGTGTGCCCACACACTCGCCTCATGAAAAACAATGGCGTCTCCTCGATAATGGCAGGTATGGTCTGTATACTTTGGTAACGTGTACTTTTCATCAGCCCTAACAATACAGCCCACAGTCTACACCGACGCTGCAGTCAGGTGTCGTGTGATGCCTGACGGTAAGACGGAGTTATTGGGAAATACCAGGGTGCTATGGCTGAACTCATTGTAATCAGCAACTGGGCTGGTAAAACATTTCACATTCAAGAACTGCCTTGACGTTTTGAATGGATCTGTACGACAAAATGTTCTTGCATATGGCCATCGTGTCACTGATGTAGGTATGTGCTAATTTAACCCATTCCAGTCTCACATCCCCAGAGCTTGTGCTAACCCTGTCCTGGCTTGCCTCAAAGAAAGCAAAGGAAAACTAGTATGTTTCTTCAAGTAATAAAACTTCCACACTGGCGCTCTTCGTTTGTTTACACACGGACAAAAGGAAATGCGTGAAGTGGTCGAATTACTGCGGAAAACATGGATCTTTTTGTAGAAACAGTTGCATGGTAGCACGGATTCGGGCTGTGCCCACTGTTCCGAGTGATCTCATAAGTCGTCTCTACACGCGACCATCTTGTTCCGAGCCATCTCATAACGCGCCCGCAATACAATTATGTTGTTTTCAGTGATGCAACTCAGCTTGATTCCGAACCGTACCTTGACCACTACTTGTCTACATTAGATTTGCAATAATCCTCACGGCAGATCCGAACCGTTCATACAATTCGTGCCATGCACCAAGAATTTTATCCAACCCAATTCAATACTCAGTCATATGGGGCCGGATGCGTCCCACGTGAGAAGTTCATGCTCGTTGTGCTTGCAAAAATAACTGAAGTGGAAAGAAGGAAGACTGCAAGTCGGTTTCACTCTCAGTGGAAAGATGAGTTCAAGAGTGCAGCGAACAACATGCCTGGCAGATTACCCCCAAGTCAGGTTCTGCGACGAGCAAGAGCCTCAAGACATCTCTTTTGTCAGATTTTGTTTTTGTTGCCCCCCCCCCCCCCACACACACACACACCTTTCCCCCATCCCAAAGGATGTTTTGGTGCATCTTAAAATTGCCAATCATCATCATCATCATCATCATCATCATCATCAATTATCTGATATTACTTTGTCGGCTGTTTCAGAACCTGGGTGAACCTTACAGTATGAAGACTACATCCACTACGATAGTGCTAATATTGCTGCTTTACATGGGCACCGCCATTGTGTCATCGGATGATGCAAACACAGATTCTCCAACTCTGAAGTTATCCGGACTAATGACGTCACTTTCACGTGCAATATGGCTGCTTTTCCCGGCAGACTCGGCAAACTCGTCGCTATGCAGATCGTGCGGGACGCAGACGGCCAGGGACAGACAACTCTAGCCACAGCTGACGCCACTGGACTAAGTGTTATGTCCCCTCACCTCACGACAACTCGTTCTCTGGCCATCGTCAGGGGAGGCTTACAGACCAACCGTCGGCAGTCTTGGCTTACGTTAAGAATGGCAGACGCTGGTGCTAGCGATTATGGGGATTACTCCTGTCGCATAAGTTACTTAGAACATCCTGCTGACACCCCTCCGACCATTAGGCAAACTGACGTCATCAGCCTTGGTCCTCACACAGCCTCTTCATCAGGGAGTGAGCAGTTCCGGTTAACGGTAACCAAAGGACTGGATATGTCCTGTTCGGTCCCCAGAGACGGGAATGCGTCATTTGCAGATAGCGTCAAAATTTTCACGGAAGACACGAATGTCTCGGTGGCAGACTGGTCCAGGGAGGAAGCAGGACAGAGCATTCAGAACGAGACCAGCAAAAACACCAGAATATTGCAAGAACATGAGGTTTGGGAAGAGGATCGAGGTATTTTCCGCGCGCACCTGTGGGATATGTCTTGTGTGGACGAAGGGAACTATCTGTGCAGTGTAGAATACAGAAACAAAAATGTGGTCCGATCTCCTGCACAAGAACTTCCAGTGGACGACTGTTCAAGTACGCCAACAGTCTCCCGGCGGGGACAGACAAGACGGCTTCACGAGCAAATAAGGACATTAACTTCACGCGCGGAGCAAAAAGGACAGGAGAAAGTTATGAAGAAAAGAGCAGAAAAACCTGGCTGTTCGCCATTATGGGGACAATGCTTTGCTCGCTCGCTTGCGTGGCTGTGTTCGGCGTAATACGATGGAGCCGTAAAGCGCAAGAGATCGAGAAGGTTTCATTCGCCGGGAGATGGTAGTGTTGTCGAGCTAATGACAATGACAGGAACCCCTCCGCGCATCACAAACGCGAGTTCTGTGGTTGATCTTCAAGCGGGCAGGCAGTGTGCTGACAATGAAAGCCTGCCGTTAGATACAGACGGAACCAATGACACGACATCTCAAGCTGAGTGCTTGCTTACTCGTGAAACGTCACTGTCTGCTTCTCGTCTGGAACTTTCAGCGGACCTGCATCAAAGACTGGACGTTTTTGAGTCGGCGTCGATGTGTGAGTCTGTTGCTAATGACACTACTGAAGCAGGGGAGCAAGCGACAATGCCCGGCACGCTGCACGAGTGCGACCGGTTTTCTTTTTCCGGAAGACTGCCGTGCACTGTGGAGGATGACGACTTCGCGATGTCATACTGTGTTTAAACTGACATGAAGACCCATCTCTCGATAGATAAACTCCGATTATGATAAAAGGCTGACAGATTGTTCAGACGCCTATCGTCTTGTTGGACATTTGCGAGTCGCTCCTTCTCGACTGATAGTTTGGGTCAAGTGACTCGTAGTTCCCTACCCAGAGCTACCAGAGACTGTGCAACTGTCTCATTTATTAACTCTTAAATGCCCGAGCCCGACCACTCCTGCCCACTACATGATAAGACTGTTAAGAAGAAGAAGCCACTGCACACCAGTATGAGCCACTTCAAGCCACTATCACACAAGGTGTAGACATTCACTGCTAGGACTGGTAGACTGTTAAGTCTGTCTGTGTGCATCATGAGTTTGTTGCACTGCCAAATTGTATGTAAGCCGAGGGTATGTAATAGCGTGTGTGTGTGTGTGTGTGTGTGTGTGTGTGTGTGTGTGTGTGTGTGCGTGCGTGCGTGCGTGCGTGTGCTTTAAGCGCAGCGAGTCCTTGGAAGTTTGAGAACGGCGCTCTATAAAAGCCATGTATTATGTATTAGGCCCGCGACCGCCACATTTTGCATGATAGTGGCTTGTAGTGGCTGCTACTGATCTGTAGATTTCAAGTAAAATTGCAATTTTTCCGTGGGCTTGCAAGAGTTAATGAAAAATAATTAGGGGCTTTTAAGGGATACAGGATGACAGACTGTTCAGACGCCTGTTGTCCTATGGCACCTATGGGAGACGGTTCTTCTTGACTCATATATTGGCCCCAGTGACTCGGAGTTCCATTCCCAGAGCCACCAAAGACTGTGCCTCTCTATCTTTTTTTAAGAATGCATGCAGGCAAGTAGATTTTGACAAGAGTAGGTTTTAAAGAAGTACAGGCATCTGGTAGGCGGGTGGAGCCGACCTAGGTAGAAGAATCCCGCCCGCCTCGTCTGGGATTCGAACCCGGGTCTACTGGTCCATAGTCCGAAGTGTGCTAACCACTTCACTGCGGGGTCGTTTTGTTGTTGTTGTTTGTTTGATTGTGTGTGTGTGTGTGTGTGTGTGTGTGTGTGTGTGTGTGTGTGTGTGTGTGTGTGTGTGTGCTGTTGATGTTGTTGTTGCCTTGGGTCATACCCAGTGCGATATTTAGTAAGGCGCTTGGGGGTTGTGCCTTGAGGGACATACGATTTAGAAATGATGATGATGATGATGATTCACATATCTCGCTCTCTACACGAGGCACCAGTCAACACAAGAGATGCATACGTTAACACATAGTACAGATCATTTTGTTTTACTGTACTGTACCTGATGAAGACACAACTTGGATGCAATTCATTTTCGATACTCTGTGTGTGTGTGTGTGTGTGAGTGTGTGTGTGTGTGTGTGTCTCTCTCTCTCTGTCTCTGTTACTGTTTTTACATCGTTTTTAAAGTTTATGCTTGTAAATTATGAATTATCGAGCTATCCTGCATTTGTGCCGTGCAATGGTT
Organism: Batillaria attramentaria; assembly: GCA_018292915.2. Taxonomy (NCBI): domain Eukaryota; kingdom Metazoa; phylum Mollusca; class Gastropoda; family Batillariidae; genus Batillaria; species Batillaria attramentaria. The sequence goes on along the minus strand of JACVVK020000190.1, from coordinate 12,225 downwards.
GTGTGTAGCAATAATAATAATAATGTATTTTAAGAACTTGTAACTCCAGTCAAATGGACCGGAGACGTTGAAGATCACACACACACACACACACACACACACACACACACACACACACACACACACACACACACACACACACACCGTCCAAATCAAGACAAAGTCAAAGTCAAAAGCGTTTATACCTGCAGCCCCTACTGTTGCATGGAGAAAATACAGAAAATCGGATCGAACGTGAATGTTCTCAATATAGGAAAAACCACAACTGTACAACGGACAAGATAAATAAAAAAAAAAAAAAAAAAAACACATTAAGAAATTTCATACCAGTGACGACGTAAGCATCTGGAAGCAGTGATGAAAAATATACTTTTCCTGGCCGAACACTGTCTCGTAAATTCTGTAGAATAAGCGCATATGACATTCTTGGATAAACATCTGCCGTAAACTAATCTTCACGCCACAACAGAGAGAGAAAGAGAGAGAGAGAGAGAAAGAGAGAGAGAGACAGACAGACAGACAGAGTCTAACCTTACTAACTAAGGACTAATTTTCTCAGACACTATCGTAACCAGTGTGTCAGCAAGAACAACAAGCTTTCATTCTAGCCAGCCAATCAGCATGTAAGATAGAACGGTTATGTTGCCGGTACAATAAAGAGTTTATTTTCTTGGAGAAAGTATTAGTCGCGAAGCTGACAATGCTAGCCCAGAATCTTATCATTCTAACCTTAACACTTATCTCCAACTGATACTTTCCCGTTTCACCACATATTAAAACAGACAGTGTATTGTATTGTATTGTTCAGGGAGATTTCTTATAATTATTTGCTGAACTTTACATTCTTGCGAATTCAAAGTAATTGAATACTCCTTGTACATCTCTCTCTCTCTCACACACACACACACACACACACACACACACACACACACACACACACTGCTGCCAATGTATTTTCGTCCAGCCTGGACAACAGTGCACATCATGTTGCCCGTCACTGTGTTCACTGATGTCCACCTTTCAAACCTTTCTAAATCCCACCACGGTGAGAATAAAACCTAGGGAAAGACAGACAGAAAGAAAAAGAAATGATTAGCATGCATACAGCTACATGTTTGCTTAGCTACGTAATGTTAGCTCAGTATTAGACAGGGGTGGGTGGGTGTTTTGGGGGGTTTAACGTCCTTTTCCACCACATGCCGGTGATATCAAAGACGGGGCAACGATGAAAAAGCCAGCACAAATATTTGGCCCCAGCCGGGACGCGAACTCACGACCCGAGCATTAGAAGTCCAACGCTCTACCATTCGACCACCCCGGCTCCCCGGTAACGCCAGTCTTAGACAGGAAGAGCATTATTTTTTTTTTTGCGGGGGAAGGGAAAGGGGGGTGAGGGGGGGGGGTGCACTTGAGAAACTATCAGTGAACACAACTCGCGTCACATATAACCTCCCTTGGCCCTTCATCGTCACTTGCTCAACTAGATGGGTGTTATACTTAACACTTAAGCCCATGCCCGACTGCACCCTGCCCGCTGTATGAGATTGGTTAAAACGAACAAACCACTGCACACCAGTAGAAGCCACTTCAAGCCACCATTACGCAAGGGGTGGGCCTTTTCCGCTAGGCCCGAAACCGCCGCAGATTGTGTAATAGTGGCTTGAAGGGGCTCCTAATGATCTGAAGATTTCAAGTAAAATTGCGATGTTTCCATGGGCTTGCAAGAGTTAAAGGAAAACATCTACGGAGGGCGAGGTTTCTAGACAGTAGTACATGTCATGAAACTGTACGCGCGCACAACTTACTTAAGAGTGAGAATCCAGCGACCATGCAGAACATGCCGTTCCAGCCTATGGCATTTTTCAGTTGTGACGTCAGCACAGCACTCAACGCAGCTGTGATGACCTGCAGATGCGAACAAGAAAAGACGACAGCTAGAACACGCTCTAAAAGAGTGTGTGGAATGACCAGGAATCTGTATGTTACGTGTGGAGAAATGCTGAACAGCCCGGCGTCTTACCGAGGGTTACGGCGACACACAGGCGAACACTCCTCACGTAGCGAGTTCTTACAGACTGCGTGTTGTCTCTTTCACTCACAGAAGACACGTGAGCGCGTAGAAACGTTATAACCGTGTGGAGTTTATTATAGCACTTCTCTGGTGTGTGTACGAGAGAAGCTTGTATGTGCGAAGCTTGAAAGTGCTGTGTAAAATAATGTGGAGGAAACCCATATGTGGAGGAAACGAACGTTAAAAGCTTCAACAACCACCCACAGACCCGCCCGTCGCTTCTTTTTTTTTTATCGATAATACCTGAACAGCCAAATAAGAAAATTAGGGGAAAAAAATGAATGGTATGACAAGTGAACAGTAAGACTCCCTACTCCTCACCACCCCTCCCTCCCCCCCCCCCTCCCCAACACACACACTTACCTGAGAGCTAAAAACGAGTCCGTAGTTAGAACTATAGTGTTTGGTACCGAACAGTCGCGCGCATGCTGTGGGCATGACGGAGAAGCTGCCAGAGAAGGAGAAGAAGAGAAGACCGACCCACACCAGGAACATCCACTGTCCCCCGAGGCTGGTCAGACGTAGGGTCAACATGAGCACGGTGAACGAGGTGAAGAAACACATGAAGGACACCTGGAGAAAGGAGAGTGAAACGGAAGGCCGTGGTATGGTGGTGTGAGAATGCAGGGAATGCAATCATGAACCTGTTGAAGAATTTGTTTTATTTAATTTTTGAAGGATTTTTTTTTTTTTACTTATTGAGGATTTTAAACTTGTTGGGGGATTCATTTTCACTTGTTGAAGGATTTTTTAAAAGCTTGTTAAAAAGGATATTTTTTAAATTTGTGAAAAAGTATTTTGTTTAAATTGTTAAAAAGGATACGTTAACTTGTAGAAGGATTTTTTTTTTTTTTTTTTACTAACTTGTTCAAGGGTTTCTTCTACTTGTTGAAGGATTTTGTTTACTTGTTGGAGGAAATGAGCCGTTTATCAGCCGTTTGTACAGATGTGAGAAGTCGCCGAGAGCCCCAGCAAAATAAAATATAAAAACCTACCGGGAATGAGAATCTGTCAGCAATGAAACCCCAGAATATCCGTCCAGATGCATTGCACACTGCAGACAAGGTACCGACCCATGCTAAGAACCTGTCGTTGTCGATGAACGTCTGCCCGTAAGCCTAGAGAGAGAGGAAAAAGAAAAAGAGGAAAGATCACGCACCATTTACAACTCTCGACTGAAGAGCTGAAATAAAGGTAGAAAATTTTCAGCGCAGACACGCATGCCGCCAAAACCGCAACACGAACGTTGAACTGAAAATTGGCGAATTTGTGTCAAATCACCTCTCTCTCTCTCTCTCTCTCTCTCTCTCTCTCTCTGAGGACAGCCTGTAAGATAGGCAGCAGTGCCTAAAAACTCTCTCCTGAAAAAACGTTTCATCATCATCATCATCATCTCTCTCTCTCTCTCTCTCTCTCTCAGGACAGCCTGTAAGATAGGCAGCAAATACCTAAATGCTGAATAAAAACGTTTCATCATCATCATCATCATCATCATCAACATCTCTCTCTCTCTCTCTCTCTCTCTCTCTCTCTCTCTCTCTCGTATGGTTATCGTTCGCACTCGCACACATTTCGTTTAGGTGCAGCAACTGCAACACTGAATCAAAAAAAAATCTTAACAACTATAAAACTTCATCCTAACGCCTTCATCAAAATATTGCCGCACATTCTTACTTTATACAGGGCTCCCACGAAGTTGATGCCTTGCCCTATGGCGAGGAACATGCACCACAGAATGTAGAATCGCCCACAGCGCAGCATCTGTTTGGCGGTGAGGTTACCAACAATGGGTGGGGGTGTCAGCGGAGGCGTGGGGCTTTCCCCCGCTTGAGCTATTTCATCTGCAAGATGGTTTGTGATAACCACCTCGTCAGTGGCTGGAGGCTTCTCTGTTTCGTCTTCTCGCTTGGTACCAGCTTCCGCAGCAGAGTGGACATCGTTGTCTGCACCCTTGTCTGCGTCATTCGGAACGTTTTCGTAGTCATGTTGGACACCTTCCTCTTTAGCGCCATCTCTGAGAATAAGGTGGTTTTGTGAAATGGTTTGCCCAACTTTGGATACATTAAAGCCCCAAGTTTATGCTCACCGAACGTTCTCAGCTGCTTTGGTGGTGTCCAGTGTGACACTACCTGCACAGTGACAGCATTTCAAATGCCGGCATTGAGCAGAAAGGTAGGGAACGACGCAGCTAACACACTGAGCCGTTTGCAAGACCTCGTGGGGAGGGTGGGTGGGTGTTTGGGGGTTTAACGTCCTTTTCCACCACATAGGGTGATATCAAAGACGGGGCAACGATGAAAAAGCCAGCACAAATATTTGGCCCCAGACGGGATCGAACCCGAGCATTAGAAGTCATACGCTCTAGCCTCGTGGGGGAAAGGTTTGTGAAAATCGATGCACGGTGCTGAATCATTAGAATATATACGATTGTAAATATTGAACGAGTGCATTTCTTAGTAAATAAGACAGATGTTCTACGTGGTTCTTAGAAACGCTGATGTATGTTTTGTTTGCATACTCCGTGAAAAACGTACATGTGATGGGCTGCTACAAAAGTGGGACAAATGGTGATTCAGGGCACATGGAGTTATTGGTATCAATGGAAAAGTAAGAAAATAAGCTTTCTTTTCGTGTAAAAAATTGTTTCTCTAGTTTGGTGAAAAAATGATGTTGAAAATCGGCCTTTTTGAGAAGCATGACGACAGAAGCATGTCAATGCATCGTTCTTGTATTGTATGCTCTTTTTTAAACAAGTCAATAAGCTACATTCAGCCTTGAAACTTTCCCAAATGTTGTATTTTTTCTTTAAGGACCTGAAAATGGAAAAGTCTCAAAGTCGCTAAAAGTAACACACCATCAGGTTTTTTTTCCTCCAATTTTCTCAAAAGTGCCAGGGCGATTTTGTTTTCCCTTTTATTGATCCCACCACATATGCAAATCGACGCACGATTTCGTTTCAACAAACGATGGCATCAATAAAGTAGGCTAATGTAGGTGACTCATGTTTGCAGACTCCGTGAAAAATGGTCACGTTGAACTATAACATGCAGAGTGATTAAAACAATAATTTGAAGAAGCTGTACCGGACCGAGGACACCTTCACGTCATTCAGCTCAACCTTTGCTGTAGGTTTGGGCTCGGATCCAGGTGGCTGTAACATAGTAGGAGGTATTTCAATCATGGCGGGGCGGGATTGGTATTTCTATGCATCTTTTGAATCTTCTACAATTTTCACATTTGACCTATCGTATTTGACCACTATTTAACCCTTGTGCACATACGACAGCGGAGACGAATACTGAAAAGAAAAGCAGCAGCATAAGCAACAACAACAACAACAACAACAACAGCAGCAGCAGCAGCAGCTACAACAACAACAACAACAACAACACGTTTTGGTCCTTTACTATTGTAAGGAAATTTGAGACACACACTGTCTCTCTCCTACACCCTCTGTCTGTCTGTCTGTCTGGTCTGTCTGTCTGGTCTGTCTGTCTGGTCTGTCTGTCTGGTCTGTCTGTCTGTCTCTCTCTCTCTCCCACTAACCTGGTACCCCGGTGGATATCTCAGAACCATACAACCGATAAACTGCATGATTGCGTAGCAGCCACCAAGAAGCAGAAACAGCTTCGGCACTCTGTCTAGAACCTCATCCTGTGAGAAATACCTGCAGCAGCAGCATAGTTGATAATTGGTTAGCTGGTTGGGAGATCCACGTATTTTCTGACCACGTAATTCTACATTCACAGATTATTCTGAACTCTGCTGGAAGTGTTTTAGAGGCCGTTCACACTTGCTAGTTTGGTGCGTTTACACTGATTTGGCCAACCCGGGTTCAACTCTGGTACGAAGCATTGCGGACGAATCTTATTATTTTGTGTAAGCGCTTAGAGCTTACTGTGGATAAGCGCTATATAAATATCCATTATTATTATAATTATTATTATTATTATTATTGCGGACTGAGGACCAAGTAAACAGCGCTGATTGGTGGCTATTTTTAGCGACACACACACACACACACACACACACACACACACACACACACACACACACACACACACACACACGCACGCACGCACGCACGCACGCACGCACACACACACACACACACACACACACACACACACACACACACACACACACACACTTGACATTTTCAATTGATTTAATGAAAAATGGATGGAGAATTTAATTTTGATGAGCCGTGGGCGATGCGTGACTGAACCTTTAACCGAAGAGTCCCGCCACAAATGAGTTAAAAAAAAAAAAGAAGACAACTTTGTCCCACCTACTTTTCCCCTTTGTCGGTGATATCAGGAGTTAGGTTGTGAGGGTTGACGTAAGCTGTTTGGATCTGGTCAAAGATGAACGCTCCACCTCCGAACCCCGCCACCACGAACCCGTTCACCAAACCCGGTCTGTCGGGCATCCACTGAAATATATGGTGTTAAGGGTTAAGGGTTTCAACGTCATTTTCCACCACATCGGGTGATATCAAGGATGGGGCAACGATGAAAAAGCCAGCACAAATATTTGGCCCCAGCCGGGATACGAACTCACGACCCGAGCATTAGAAGTCCAACGCTCTACCATTCGACCACCCCGGCTCTCCCCACTGAAATACAGAATTATACAAGCAGGTAACAAGTTATATATATCGTATCCACAACTAGCAGGCTTAATTGCCCTGGGTTGCCAAATATTTATTCAGGTCTTTTTCTCGTTGCCCATTTTCTGAACGTAAGGTGACCTTGGACATTTTCTATGCCTTCGAATTTTGTTTCCGTTCCGTAATCATAATGCTTGTAGTAATAGTTAATAATCTCACATGAAATGTGTACTTACCTGCTTAATGGCGGGCTAATGACCTAAACTGTATGTACAACTGTATTTATGTAACGCTTTTGCTACTGGAAGGCGCCCACAGCTCCAGCAGGAGGTTGGGCGCCAGACAAATCATCATCATCATCATCATCATCAACATCATCATCATCAACATTATTAAACAATAAAATTTGAATTTGAAATTACTTCCGCCCCCAGCCGTTGTATGTGTCAAGCATAGCTGATCAATATCAATGTGTGCGAGATATTTTGCAATGTTGAGGAAAGAAAATGTTTTTTTCACTGAAAGCATTTTAATCGGCATAATTATGAAGAGCATCTTACCCGCATGGCAACTCCCAAAGGAATAGCATAAGCGAAGCCGATACCCAGGCCAAACATCACACCGTACGTCAGCATTGTCAGAGCAAAAGAATGCTGCACTGTGAAATAGGTGAGGAAAATTCCAAAGCTGAAAAGAAACAAAAGATAATAAATAATTATTGGATGTTAAACTCAATTCCTACCCAGGAAGTTTGGGGTTGTGCACCCATGGCCACACTAAAAGAGAAAATAATTAATTCATGTCTGCACTGGATTTAAATTTGGCTGAGTCAAATCCTTGCTGAATATGCGTACATATCCATAGTTCCTCAGATATAGATTATACTGCCTCTTTGTTGGCTAACAGACATTTGAAGAGGCTGTGTGTGTGTGTGTGTGTGTGTGTGTGAGAGAGAGAGAGAGAGAGAGAGAGAGAGAGAGAGAGAGAGAGAGAGAACGAACGAACGAACGAACGAAACTTTATTTTACAAGGATAAAAGATTAGGTACGCAGACCTGTCTTACATCTTGTCCTTGCTAGGCTACTGATATATATACAAAGTAAGCAAAGTAAGCTCTAACTAGGTACAGCATACACACACACACACACACACACACACACAAACACACACACACACACACACACACACACACACACACACACACACACACACACACACACGACCATGCTACTACATACATAAATCAAGCAATACTAAGAAGAAAAAAAAAGAAAAAAAAAAAGGGGGGGGGGGAAACAAAGGATGTGATAGGTGAGCAATGCAAAAAAATCTTGAGGCGATGTTTGTTACAGTTTTAAAACAAACAAAAAAAGCAAAAAAAAAAAAAAAAAAAAAAAAACGTGTGATGTGAATAAGTATTGGGATTTTCTTTGCCCGAAATACAAAATCCTACAGTACATGTATAGTCAAGCCCATTACGAGCTGTCCACCAGATGTTTTATTAGTTTGGCCTTGAATAATCCAAGCGAGGGTGCTGATTTGATGTCATTTGGAAGAGAGAGAGAGAGAGTTTCGGGGGCAGCTGAATGGGATTTGACCTTATCACCTTTGAAACCAGGCGCCCATGAGAACGGTGATTCTCGGATTGTTCAGGCGACGTTCCACGACACCTCCGAAATACATGGAAACTCCTTGGAACATGGCGGCAAGGGAGTTAATCCACACGCTCGTCGAATAGTCCAGATCAGAAGGGGTGGCGTGCTTGCGGATGTATGACGTTATGTAGGGATTGAGGTTCCCTGTAGAATAGAGAAATACAACAGAAAGCAAGATACAGTTTCCTTGGACATGCTGGTTCGGGGGTTGGTTGGCTGGTTGGATGGTTGGAATGTTGGTTGGTTGGTTGGTCGGATTGTAGGGATTGAGGTTTCCTGTAGAATAGAGAAATACAACAGAAAGCAAGATACAGTTTCCTTGGACATGCTGGTTCGGGGGTTGGTTGGCTGGTTGGAATGTTGGTTGGTTGGTTGGTCGGATAGATGGTTAGTGGGTTGGCCGACTGGTTTGTTGGTTGGTCGGCAGGCTGGTTGGTTGGTCGGATAGATGGTGGCTGGTCAGATGGTTGGATGGTTGGTTGGCTGGTTGGCTGATCGGACGGTTGGATGTTTAGTCGGCCGGCTGGTTGGTTGGCTGATTGTTTGGCTGGTCGGCTGGTTGGTTGGCTGGTTGGTTGGTTCGTTGGCTGGTCGGTTGGTTGGTTCATTGTTTGGCTGGTTGGGTGGTTTAATCGTTGGCTGGTTGGTTGGCTAGTTGGTTGGTTGGTTGGCTGGTCGGTTCGTTGGTTCATTGGCTGAATGGTTGGCTGGTCGGATGATTGGATGGTTGGTTCATTGGTTGGCTGGTTGGATGGATGGTTGGTTGATCCTCAAGCAACTGTTTTTGAGGAAGTACATTTCGTGTGATACACCTGATCCCCGTGACATGTACTCACCTGACGGAAATTTCCTACGCGATTCTACGACACCATGGCGCCAGCTTGAGACTTTGAGATCTAAAGACAGTTGTTGTTGTTGTTGTTGTTGTTGTTGTTGTTGTTGTTGTTGTTGTTGTTGTTGTTGCTGCTGCTGCTGCTGCTGCACCTGCTGCTGCTGTTGACGTTCCTGGGATGAACACTCTCAGGGTCAACCCCTTGGATGACAGGAGTGCGTGCGTGACCGTTTTCAACTGCCTCGCCACATGGGCAGCCACACTAGATCTGAGTTGCCGGAGAGTGGCAGCTGTTACGCTGGGAGCTTATCATACTGAAGATAATCCCCACACAGCAATGATAGCGATAAACAACATGTTGCTGTAGCCTCACTGATCTGGCCAGAGTCAACACTGACAAAAACCTTCCTCGCGAGGCCTCTCAAGAGATCTCAGGAAACACGGGGAATGTGGAGTTTCCGGCGTGTGTTCGGGTGGGCGAGGATTGTTGCTTTAAGACTCAAACCTGAATACACAGGGGTTAAACAAAATCCGGTGTTCTGCTGCATCAAACCTTACGACGACGAGTACTATCAGCTGAAGATCTGGGCCCGTATGTAGAACTCGAGGTTAATTTTACCCGCGGCTACGGGCCTAATGCCCCAGACTAGGACAAAAGAAACCCCAATACAAAATTAAATTTAAAAAAAAGGAAGCGAAGAAAGAAAAAATCCTTCTATAACGGCATAGGCACCTTGCTGGAATGGACCCGCTTCCTGATTTAAAAAATAAATAAATAAAAACCCAGAAAATGTAACCCTGGAGCTAGTTTAGTTCGATGTTAGACTCTAACCCGGGGCTAAAATCCCTAACCCCGACTTTTACATGCGGAACCAGGGCTTTGTGCCTTGTCAGGTCTATAGCACCGCGTTTTCCAAATCGTAGCACCCTCATTTTGGAGTTTTTCCACGTCATAGCTCCGCCTTTTTCCGTCGGCTTTAAAACAACAACATTAACAACAACTAAAACCAGTCAAACAAACAAAATCATAGCACGGGAAAAAACGCTTTGGTGTTTCCGGTTGTCGGTAAAAAGAGAATTGGGCCGGTTGTCAACCTGGGCCCGAATGTAAATGTCGGCGGCTACGGGCCTAACTCAGACTAGGACAAAAGACCCCCCCCCCCCCCCCCAAAAAAAAAAAAAAAAAAAAAAATATATATATATATATATAAGGGAGGCGAAGAAAGAAAGAAAGAAATAATTTTATAACGGCTTTAAACATCATGCTGGACTGGACCCGCTTCCTGATTTAAAACAACAGAAAATTTAACCCTAGAGCTAGTTTAGTTCGAGGTTAGACTCCAACCCGGGGCTAAAATCCCTAACCTCGATTTCCACATGCGGAGTCAGAAGATGCCTCCTGTTAATACGTTACTACGATCAAAAGGTATTATAATAATGCACCTGCTCATATTTCAGTATAACGGCTTTAGCTGAGAGCACTCGCCCAAACTTAGGAAGCGACAGGCTCAGACATGGCGCCTGAAAAACGCCAGTCCATTTTGTTCACCCCTGCGAATGAGAATCTGGGTCAAGGTGAGATACAAGAGGGTGATAAACTAATCACGTGATACTCTGCGTTGCGCAGTCGCGTTGTCACACGTTCTTATCAACATGTTGACATGACGTCTGGGGCAAGTTTCCGCAAGTTCACGCATACAAAAAAATAAAAATAAAGAAGAACAGATTGACATTTCCTAAACTAAATTGTTGAAAATCGATGGAGTCACACGGAACTGTGTGTGTGTGTGTGTGTGTGTGTGTGTGTGTGTGTGTGTGTGTGTGTGTGTGTGTCTCTCTCTCTCTCTCTCTCTCTCTCTCTCTACCAGCAAGGACAAGTTTGAAGTCTGACGAGCATTTTCTCTCAAACGTTTTACCGAAGTTTACATCATCATCATCATCATCATCATCTCTCTCTCTCTCTCTCTCTCTCTCTCCACACACACACACACACACACACACACACACACACACACACACACACACACACACACACACACACACACACACACACAACTGTGATTCAAAACGAAACGGTCAATCAAAGAGGAAGAAACAATCAAACGAATGAGGTAAAAAACTGAATTGCATCTCACCAAACGTGAAGATGGTTCCAAGTGTGAGGTGCACCATCACGCAGGCCGCAATGACGATGCCCCCTTGTATGGTAACCGCCATTCTCGATTTCTTCGTTTTGCGGGGATGGCCTGTACTTCATCAACACGTTAAGATGATACCCTGAACACAAAATTGAAGGATCAATGAAAGGAATGAGGTAAAAGCGCTTCTCACCAAATGTGTAGAGTGTTCCAAATGTTTGATGCACCAGGACTCAGGCCGCAATACAATACAATACAATACAATACAATACAATACAATACAATACAATACAATACAATACGATACCATGCCATGCCATGCCATGCCATGCCATGCCATGCCATGCCATACAATACAATACAATACAATACAATACATGTTTATTGTCCTTAAAATGATATTTCTCTTACAATAACGGTGCACGCTTGTATAGGAACCGACATTTTCGATTTCTCTTTGTGCAGGGCATACCTATACTTTTTCAACACAACAGCTGTATTGAATGCCTACTGTGAACACAACAGCTGTATTGAATGCCTACTGTGAGCACAACAGCTGTATTGAATGCCTACTATGAACACAACAGCTGTATTGAATGCCTACTGTGAACACAACAGCTGTATTGAATGCCTACTATGAACACAACAGCTGTATTGAATGCCTACTGTGAACACAACAGCTGTATTGAATGCCTACTATGAACACAACAGCTGTATTGAATGCCTACTGTGAACACAACAGCTGTATTGAATGCCTACTGTGAGCACAACAGCTGTATTGAATGCCTACTATGAACACAACAGCTGTATTGAATGCCTACTGTGAACACAACAGCTGTATTGAATGCCTACTGTGAGCACAACAGCTGTATTGAATGCCTACTATGAACACAACAGCTGTATTGAATGCCTACTGT